>BQNB010011015.1:0-71543 GCA_026074375.1 Tanacetum coccineum
TGTTTAGACTTTAAACCCAAGCTTGCAAACTTTCAAAACCCTAATCCCACTAGAAACCATAATCTTCCTTTCTTTGCTTCAACACTTGCAAATGGTTAACCAAGGCTTGCAAATACCTTAGTATATCTTAGGAATGATGTATGATGGCTTGTATATGTTATAGAAAAATTTGTATGGATTATTTATAAGGGGTGTTTGTTGCCGTAGCCTAGCAAGAGAGAAAAGGAGAGTTTTGTTTGATTTTTAGTTAAGTGTTTGTGTTGTATGTGTTCTCTTACAAGTATACTAGTATTATATATGATCATACTAGTCAAAAGATTGCAATAGTGGTCTTAGGAACAAAAGGAGGGTCTTAAGGAGAGTTGTAGTCAACATGAAACATATTAGGGCTAGGTTTTAATGACTAAGGGTTTGTACAAGACCAAGTTGGTAGTTTTTGTGTGCTTCTTGTCCCATTGTTGTTGTATGCCGTGGGTTAGGAGGGGGGAAAGGTTTCTAGAAGCCTTTTGATATTTTACAAGTATTTAGTATCATATATGTAAGTTACTAGTTGTAGGTATTACATAATGAGTTTATTTTGTACATGATTCATGTGTTGGTTTATTTTCTAATGTACAAGGTGACATATGATATTAATTTAGGTAAAGTTTAATAAAACTTTGGGTATTGGGTACAATTGTGGGTATTTGTTGAAGCGTAGAAATATTTTTGTGGTTCCAGGAATGCCTAAACTTAATTTATCGCGAAACATAAACGCTTTACGTAACTGATAAAAATAAAATAAACAAAGACCATAATTATTCTCAAAATAATTATTTAATACTTGATTGATGTAAACGTTTGATTGTATCTCGGAGAGAGTCTCTAAACCTGTAGCAGGTTGCTTCTGCTTTCCTGAGTCAGTCATCTTACCAGTTTGTTTGACTCTTTTGCCTTTGGGATCTGTGGGAGGCTTTTCTTTTGGTGTTGTATCAGAATCAGCTTTCTTCTTATGAACACTTGCTTTTGTCTTTGGAGGTACTTCTCCTGAAGCGATAGCATAGTACTCTTTGTAGGACTCAGAGTTTCGGATGTCCTCGTTTGTCAATTCCTTAGGCAAGATTGCACCGTATAGCTGTGTATCCTCATGCCTGGAGATAACATTGATTGTGGTGAACATGGGGTCATCCCTGGCATAGTGCCAATTAATCTTGTTCCTCCGTGGAATTGATGGATCTTTTGACATGAAGAAGTTGACAATAAGCTTGGTGAAGCGTGGGTAGTACATCACATTAACCTTCTTCGTATTCTTATTCTCTACTTGATAAGTAAAGTCCTCCCACAGAAGAAAGGCATAGTCAACATTCTTTTTATGGTACATGCCCCAAATGATTTGTGCTTGAGATAAACGAAGACTGTCATAGGAGCTTTTACCACTGAGACACTTGTTGATAACCGCAGCAAATGATCTCCAGGGTTGATGTAGCTTGTTGACATTGACATCTGTAATCTTCCTTATCTCTCCACTGTGTCCGAGACTTACGAGAAATGTGAGAATTTCTTGCTCAAAGGGTGGTTCATCAAATCTCTGATTACGGATTCTAGGGCATATTTGAAGCATTTCTCTGAAATACTCAAGATTGACAATATGTTTCTTGTTATTCATCTTGAATCGAATCGAACAGTTATGAATAGATGCAGTAGCCCAGAACTCTTGCATATAGATCTCTGGAACATCAACTGAGGCCTGAAATGCCTTGTAGAAGGGAGTGAGCTTCAACACATCATAATCCACTTGAAGAGTTGCTTCTTTTGACTTGAGATCTGAGCTTAATCATAGATTACATTTACCAATCTTTAGTCGGTTGGCAGGAGCAACTAAGGCGTCATCCAAAGCAATATGTTCAACCTTTGTGATGTCCATGATTCTGCTTAAGCAAGAGACAATGCAGTTTATAATGTGACACGATAAATTACGCATTAGAACCTTTATGACTTTTAGCACTTTGAAGATCAGACAACTTAGATAGACTAAGAGCTTATGTGACTGAGGCAACTATTTTAACAATTTAGGAATCGTGGTTTGTCTAACTAGTAGATAATTTAGATAACCTAAATTGAATTTTAGTTAACCTTGGATTTGTCAAGCTTTTAATGTCTACTTGAACTAAGTGAAGTTTTAATTTGACCTTATTTGGAGAAATTTGATCTTTAAGTGTGTTTTGTCAAGACAAGTTTGGTTCCTAAAGCTTTTTCACTCTTTCGGTTCACAATACAATGTTACTTGTTCTGCTCACAAAAGGTTGATTGGTTCAGTTCCTAAGGGCTTAGACTCGTTCAGTTCCTAAAGGCTTAGACTCGTTCGGTTCCTAAAGGCTTAGACTCGTTCGGTTCCTAAAGGCTTTAGACTCGTTCGGTTGCTAAAGACTTAGACTCGTTCGGTTCACATTGATAATCATTCGTTCGGTCCACATATACAATCACTCGATCGGTTCTCATTTGATATTTCTCGTTCGGTGCTCAAAACATATTACTCGTTCGGTTCCTAAAGGAATTACTCGTTCGGTTTCAAAGCTTAACCAATTCATAAGACATGATTTTTGCTTATGGGTTTATCAACAATGACTTGTTTAAACCTATTTTTATCATTTAAGAACACATTGGTTGTAGGCTTAGCATCATACGAACAACACAAAACCATAAAATCATGTAAACCGAGTAAACTAACAAGAATGAGTTCAAGATTACATTTAAATGATTCTAGCACTTAGCAAGGATGCACATCATTTCAATCCCACACAAAACCCATAACATTTATACAACATTTCACTTAAACCCATATTTTTCGATCGAAAACATGGCAAGCACACATTCATATAAGTCTCAAACAAAAAAACTGCTTTAAACTATGCATCTATACACCAATGGCATCAAAAACCCTCAATCAATTTGAAGATTTGAACACTTTTGATTTAGGAAACCCTAATTTGAAAAATTAGGGTTCTTCGAGTTCAAAAATGGTGAAATCAAAAATTCTTTCAAGGTTTAAGATGTATATGCCGTGTGGATTAAGTTTGTAGTTATACCTTTGAAGCAAAAATTACCCGAGATGGCAGTGGAGATGTTGGCGAGTGATTATGTTAAGTGTGTTTGTGTGTGTGAAGGTAGATGTGAACAGTGACTAGGGATGAAGAGGATGACTTATTTATTTAAGTTTAGATTATAACACATATAGTCCCTTACGTTTCATCACCCTTTTATTTTGCCATTATAAGTTTTATAAGGTATATATTAGATAAACAAATAGCACTTATAGTCCCTAATGTTTAAACTAGCATACCTATAGACTTATGTTTGCAAGAATATTCCTAAAGGCATAAACACATAACACATTAGGCACATGTAAGCTAAAATTAATTAACTTTCCTTAAAGTGATGTTTTGTTATTGTGTAAAAACCTTAAACTCAATTTATTATGACGAAGAGATTTGACATTCTCTCCCCCTCAAACAATGACCCGTTTTCTATTTAAAGAGCTGTAGTCGTTGTTTGAGAAGTCAAATGTCATTTGAAAAAACATATTTTCTGATGAAGGAAGTCTTTTATTTTTGAGAAACAACAAACACCATAGCAAATAAGATTTCTCTTATTTTGATACATAAGCGCACTGACACGTACACTTATGGAAATATAGGAAGCACGGGTTGTGTTGCAAAGTAAACACAAGCCTTTGCATGGTCATAAAGTAGACCATGCCCGAGAATGAATTCCCGTTGAGAGGTCAAGTTTTCTTTTTGAAATACTTGCCTTTAAGATGATGACCGGGTTGCTATCTGAAATAATAGCAAGCCATTTGGCATGTTTTGAAAACATTTGGAACTTCTGCTCGAACTTCATTTACAGGCTCGTATCATTATTGAATGACATTTCTAAGACCGTAAATGTTATCGATTTTCAGAAGACATGCCATTATTACCTCTTTTTATATTTTCTCATTTTTTTAATTTTTTCTTTGGATTTTAAAATTTTATATTTTTGTATTTTGTTTTTATAAAAAGTTTTGAAAAAAATGAAAAATCTTTTTGGTTTTTATGGTTTTAAAAAATATATACATATTATACAGGATATTTGAACAGGTACCACTACTATTCATCAACTTCATCTGGCAATTATTTCAGAGACTCCAACGTAAAACTTTGCATTCCCAGCTTGTTGATCAGAAATTCAATTTTATTTCGGCCAAGAGCTTTAGTGAAGATGTCTGCCAGTTGATACTCCGTATTGACAAAGTAAAGTTGGATTACCCCATTCTCAACATGCTCTTTGATAAAGTGAAATCTGATGTCTACATGCTTGGATCTGGAATGTTGAACGTTGTTGCAACATAAGGCAATAGCGCTTTTATTATCACAGTATTGGAATTTTATTGAATCCAAAGCCATAGTTGGTAAGCTGTGATCTCATCCAAAGGATTTGAGCACAACAGTCGGACAAAGCAATATATTCAACTTCCGTACTGGATATCGCAGCGCTTTTCTGTCTTTTAGACGAGCAGCTAACAAGTCTATCACCCAAAAGTTGCATACTTTCAGACGTGCTACGGCGTGTATCTTGACAACCAGCATGATCCGCATCTGCAAATGCTGTTAGAGCAATCGAAGAATCCTTCAAATACCATAGTCCCTGATGTATGGTTCCTTTTAGATACCGAAAGATCCTTTTTACCGCATTTAAGTGCTTTTCGGTAGGCCGAGCCTGATACCAGGCAAACATGCATATAGCAAATTGTAGGTCAGGTCTACTGGATGTAAGATAAAGGAGGGTGCCAATCATACCACGATAGTGTGATGGATCAACAGCTTTCCCTTCTTTATCCTCATCCGGTTTGGATTTCTCCACCATTGGAGTATCCACTGGGTCACAAGAATCAAAGCCGTATTTCTTTAATGATTCAAGGGCATATTTTGATTGGTTAATGAAGATGCCTCTGGGATTTTGAGAAATATGTAATCCTAAGAAAAATGAGATTTTGCCCATCATTGACATCTTAAATTTTGAGCACATGATTTTAGAAAATAGATCAAAAGTTTCAGTGTAGATCAGCAAAGATAATATCCATCGACATAGATTGTACTCAAAATTAATTCCTTGTTGTCTCTACGGATGAACAATGTAGGATCCACTGAACCTTTGGAAAAGTCTTGGGATATCAAGAACGAAGACAACATATCATACCACGCACGTGGAGCTTGTTTCAACCCATTAAGAGCTTTCTTTAGCCTATACACGTGATTGGGGTTATCTTTATCTATGAACCTATCCGACTGGCTAACATAAACCTCTTCCCGCAGATTACCATTCAGAAACGCAGTCTTCACATCCATTTGGTATACGACCATGTTTATATGAGCAGCAAACGCGAGAAAAATCCTTATAGCCTCTAATCTCACAACCGGAGCAAAAGACTCTTCAAAATTGATTCCCTCCTCTTGACGGTAACCATGGGCTACTAATTGAGCTTTGTTCTTCAAAATTCCTCCCAGTTTATCTAGTTTCACTTTGTAGATCCACTTCAAGGTAATCACCATAACTTTTCCTGGTCGGGGTACGAGCTCTCATACTTCAAGTCGTTCGAACTCATTAAGTTCTTCTTGCATTGCTTCAATCTAACAGGCTTGAGTCAAAGCATCTTTATACGTCTTGGGTTCAACAGCAGTGAGGAAAGCATCGTAGTAACAGAAAAGAGCTTGCTCATGTAATTGCAGCCGAGTGGAAACTGGTCTAGCGAGTTCACCGATTATGTTTTCAAGTGGATGATCCTTAGTCCATTTGCTATTGTGTTCAGAAATTTGGTGATCAGGGTGCACAATTGTATGAATAGAACCCGATGATGAAGATTGATGAGAAGGGATTTCTAGAATTGAAACACCAAAATACGGGTCATTACCCATATGTGCAACTTCAATATCATGATTATCTTCTTCAACATCGTTCGGAATGACAGGAGGTTCTATTTTAGGTGTTGTGTGAGAATTACTTGGAGATGGTGCATCTTGGTCGACTGTAGTTGACGAAGGTGAACCGGTTGAGTCAGGAAGAACTGGAGTAATTACTTCATTAACTGGAGCAACAACTTCAGGAGCTGGATGATCAACACTAGGTGAAGGATTGAGAAATTCATCGAACAACGGTTGAAACAGCATATCCCAGTCAGTTCGCGAAGGTGGTACAAACAGTGTTGAAGGATAAGGATTTGGCACGAGTCCTGAACTGATTGTTGCAGGAGTCATTTCATGATGTACGGGTCCTGAACTGCTGTGTTCAGAAGCCATATTGACCATTTGAAGAATCAATCAACATTTGACCATATTTTGTTCACTTTTCTCCCCTTCAAAAATTGCATATGCGATTGCCATTTTTGATTAACCAAGTGAGCTAAAATACAAGTTAATGTACGTTGATCCACTTGTATAATTTCTAAGCATGTGAGAATATGTCATTGTTGATGAGAATGGTCGGAAACAAGAAGATTTCTCTTCTTTTGAAGATAAAGCGCACTGAAGCGTACACTTTTCTTTTCTTTGAGGAGCGGGGCCTGAAGTGTTGTCTGCAGACGCCATTGCAGTCAGCTCATCAAAGTCAATGTGAATGGTTTCAATTATTTGTCTTGTACGTCTATTGTAAATCTAGAATGCTTTCTTCGTGGGTGCATAGTCAATGAAAATACCTATATCGGCCTTCGGTTGCAACTTGCCCAAGTTCTCGCTATCATTCGTTGGGTAGCATAGTGCACCAAATACATGAAGATACGATAGGTCGAGAGGTTTGTTGTGCAGAAGCTCGTATGGTGTTTTACCATGTCGACTGCGTATCATGGAACGATTTTGGGTATAACAGGCTGTAGCAACCGCTTCGGCCTATAGAAATAAAGGAGCTTTTGCATAAATTAACACAATGCGGGCTGCTACAATTAGCGTATAATTTCATCTTTCAACAACACCGTTTTGCTATGAAGAGCGGGCAACAGATGTTTCATGAGAGATGTCAACCTTCTCATAATATTCGCGCAATGTCTGATTAACAAACTCAGTTCCATTATCTGTTCTGATGCAACAGACGGTTTCCTTAAGTCGTACATGGATCATCTTCAAAAAATTGATAATAAAAGCTGGAGCTTCATCTTTTGATCGCAAGCATTTTACCCATGTAAATCGAGAGTAATCGTCGACAATAACAAGGATGTACTTCTTTCCATTGACACTCGCGACACGCATTGGTCCACACAGATCCATGTGCAACAGATAGAGTTTTTCTTGATTGGTGTCCTCAGATTTGGGTTTGTGGGGTTTCTTCGTGCTCTTGCCTAATGCACATGCAGAACACAAATGGTCCTTTTCAAACTTGAGCTTAGGGAGACCTCGAACAAGACCATGTCTGGCAAGATGATTAATAGCTCCGAAGTTCAAATGAGAGAGACGACGATGCCATAACCAAGACTTGGTTTTAGAGGCCTTTGACAAGAGACAGATAGGAGAGGACGCCATCATATCCCCAAGAGAGAGTGTATAAAGATTGTCCCCTCGAGATCCAGTTAATAAATCAACACCTTCTAGATTGCGAATGTAGCAGGTGTGTTGACGAAACGCAACTTCGAGGTTGGAATCACAAAATTGTCCCACAGAGAATAGATTATGCCCAAGTCCTTCAACGTAATAAACCCTTGAAATTGTAACATTCCCAATCTGATAGTCTCCATAACCCATAATCTTTGCTACATGATCATTACCGAATTTGACTGTACCCAAGAACTTATTGACGAAATTGGTGAGCTGAGAGCGATCTCCGGTCATATGCTTGGAGCAGCCGGAGTCCAAATACCAGAGGACAATTTGGACGACCTGCATTCATCAAGAGAGGAAGATGGAACATTGGAAACTATGGATCCCCGGGATTGACTGGGTTCCGAATTGTTAGCAGTTACAGATTTAATAACCTTATAATTGTTAACAGGAACACTAGTTTTAGACTTCCTAGGTTTCCTTGAGTAAACCAATGTGACTACAGGTTTAGGTGTTTTATTATCTAGAGCAGATGATTTCCTAAGGGGCACTTCAGTAGTTGTGGTAATCCTAGTTAAAGGGCACGCATTTCCTACTATAGTGAAGATCCGACCAGTAGGTCTCCAGATATATCCAATATTGGTAAACACCTTTCCTGTTGGTTTCTAAACTTTTCTCTTTGATTTTTGCATAACAGATCTATATTTAGCACGAGCATTCACAGTATTGATAAAATCAAGAACATACAAATCATGATTATCAGAAAGCATGCAACCATTACACTTAACACATTTAAGGTCAGAATTCGCATTAAGCTTGGAATGCTGCACAGGAGCAGTTCTTTTCGGTTTAACAACATGATCTTTATTTTTCAAACTAGATTTAACTTTCCTAGGGTGGGCTTCTACTTTATTCTTCAGAATTCTACTTTGTGTTTGCAGAATCTTATCTTTCTTTGTATTGCTTGAAGGCTGTGATCCGCTAGCACTAGTAGACTGTTTTACTCTTGTAGAAGACAACATAGGTTTGTTAGAAACTAGGTTTGAGGTATGGGCTGTTTTTATGTTTCTTGAGGGTGTGACAGGCTCAGTGAATCTAACTCTTTTGACTTTGTTCATCGGGGTCACAGCCAATAATTGTTCTCCGAGACTGTTGATACTAGGACAAGTTTTACTGATTTTAGAAAGCATCTCCTAAATTAGTTTAGTATACTTACAGGCAGATTCTAAAAGTGGATCTAAGGGATAATTAGCTTTAATATGATCGACTAGATCCCTAAGAACTGCGACTTCTTCTTGAGATTGCTTAATATAGGTAGAGTGAGCTGTCCTTTTATTCAACAATTTGGGGGTTATTGGTTCCACATTAACTTGATGCAACTCTGGATCACTAGGGTGGTTTGAAACATTATTATCAACTATGGATTTTCATTTAAGTTTCCTTAATTCATCCTTGAGAGCTGTTATTGCCAAAGCCTTTTCCTAAAGACTAGCATTTAAATCAGAATTTTCCGTAAACTTTCTATCTTGGCTGGATCCACATGAATACCTCTGCTATCAATGACGTGACCGAGAAATTGTACCTTCGGAATCCAAAATTTACATTTTGAAAACTTGGCATACAACTTCTCCTTCTTAAGCAATTCCAAAATTTCCTTAGGATGTTCTTCGTGCTCTTTCTTGTCCTTTGAATAAATAAGTATGTCATCGATGAAGACAATTACGAACTTATCCAAGTAGGGCTTGCACACTCGGTTCATGAGATCCATGAATACTGCAGGTGCGTTTGTTAGCTCGAATGGCATGACCTGAAACTCGTAATGACCATACCGAGTTCGGAATGCCATCTTTAGAATGTCATGTTCTCGTACTCTCGGCTGGTGATAACCCGATCTCAAATCTATCTTTGAATAAATGCTGGATCCTTGAAGTTGATCGAATAAATCATCGATCCTCGGGAGTGGATAACGATTCTTCACTATCAGCTTATTTAACTCACGGTAGTCAATGCACATCCTGAATGACCCATCTTTCTTTTTAACGAACAAGACCAGGGCTCCTCAAGGTGAGGAACTAGGTCTTATAAAGCCTTTGTCGGAAAGCTCTTGCAGTTGTTCCGACAATTCCTTCATTTCAGACGGTGCCAATCAATATGGTGCTCGAGCTACGGGCGCGGCTCTGGAATTAAGTCGATATGGAATTCCACTGGTCGAGCCGGAGGAAGACCCGGCAAGTCCTCAGGAAACACTTAAGGAAAATCTTGGACGATTGGTACATCCTTAAGTTGCATTCCTTCCGACTTGTCCTCCTTTTTCTTGGCGGATATATGTGCCAAAAAGATCTAACATCCTTTTGCCATGTACTCTTGAGCCTTTGAACATGAGATAATGGTCAACTGAGATTGTCTCCCGTCGTTACTTTTGTTACCACGAAAACTCAAGGTTTCATTCCCATAGGGAACTCGAACAAGTTTCTCATCACACACGATCACGGCGTGACACCTTCTTAACCAATCCATGCCGATAATAACGTCAAAACTACCCAGTTCTACGGGCATTAGATCTATGTTGAACGGATGGTTTATGAAATATAAAGTGCAACCCTACATAATATTGTCTACCCCAACTATTTTCCCGTCAGCTAATTCTACATCATAACTATTTTCTAATGGAGTTTGGGCGATGTCAATCAGGGAACTAAACGCAGAAGATATAAAGCTTCTATCGGCACCAGTGTCAAATAAGATAGATGCATAGAGGTTGTTTAAGAGGAACGTACCCATAACGACATTGAAGTCCGGGTCCCTCGATATATTCCCTTTCTTCTCTACATTCCTGACTGCATACACCCAGCCTTGTGCACTCCCATTTCCCCCGTCCTTATTTTTTAACTTTGGACAATCTCTCTTGAAATGTCATGGAGCTCCACATTCAAAACAACCATTCCCCTGGGGATTTGCCCCACGTCCCTTCTGAGTATTAGCAACATTTGTGTTGCTAGAACTCCTGCAGTCACGGGCAAAGTGCCCTACCTTACTACATTTGTGGCATTTCTGAGTACACAGGCCATTGTGATGAAAATGGCACTTGGTGCACTTGGGCAAAGATCCACCGTATGTCTTCTTTTCACCCGACCCTATATTGTAGACCTTGGCGACATTCTGTATCTTGAAGGGTTGTTGTTGATGATCATGGTTTTTTCTGGATGAATCATCAGCCTTCCTTTTATTGTCAGTTTGCCTTTCCGCATAGGTACGGAGTTTCTAATCCATCAATTTGTTGGCCAATTCAATAGTCTCATCCAACGTCTTGGGTCTGGCATACTTGACATTTCCATAAATGTTATCAAGAAGTCTACTGATGTACTTGTCAACCTTCTCAGTTTCATTAGCAACAAACTTGGTACATATCAGGGTTAGCTCTTGGGAATGTTTAGTGTATGTTGGAACATCGTTCCCTTTGACCTTTAGGTTCCACAACTCGATTTCTAGTTTCTTGACTTTACCTTGCGGACAATACTTATCCGTCATCTTCTTCTTGAGTACTTCCCAAGTCATTGAATATGCATCAGGACCTAAGGTTCTTATCTGACTATTCCACCATGTCAAAGCAGCCCCTAACAGAGTACAGGTGGCAAACTTAACCTGATTTTCAATGGCACAACTACTGATATTGAAGATTGATTCCATCTTTTTGATCCACCTGGTTAAACCGACAACGCCTTCAGTCCCTTTGAAGTTCAAAGGTTGGCATCTCATGAAGTCAGCGTATAAACTAGGGCGTGCAGTTTGCACATTCCTTCGGTTATCCCCGTGCGAATTGTGGCTTCCATCTCCATTGGTGGAGTTTCGTAGAAGAGCTTGATTAATCATAGCTTGAACGGATTCAGGAGTCATGTTGTTTGGGTTGTTGTTGTTATGTAAGGTATTCGGTCCTCGTCTTGTCACATGTGCTATGATTTGTCTAAATCACAAGAGACAAAACGTGAGGTCATAATCATGATGAGATATACAATAATTTACAGATGAGACAATAACACAAAAGAGGTACATAGTACAACATAACACATCTATTTCATTCATAACTTGGAAAATTTTACATGAAATAGTTTTTAGTACACAAAATACAATATAAAAGATCTAAGGCTATGCTAGCGGGGAAAACCCCTAATACTTAACATGCCTGAACAACAGCCTATCAAAATAAAATGACATAGACCACTAAATGTGACTATCAGCATCCCTAGAAGTATCCTGGTGATCTGGAACTCTAGCATCTGGTGCTGGCTGTCTAGCTCTCCTCCGCTGCTCTTGCAGTGCTAACAACTCGGCCTGCATGTCACCCATTTCTCGCCTCATGTCTCTCATCACATGGAGAGTCTCTATCATATGTACCTGACACCTACGGTCAGTCTCTCGAAGCTCTGCCATCTCAGCTTGTTGCATCTGGGAGCAAGTCTCATATACCTGGTGCTGTATCTGAATAAGAGTACCCTGCAACTGTAGCAGTGTCTGGTGTGCATGAAGCTAGGACTCGTGTTCATATACCTGCTCACGGTGTGTCTGAAGCTCATAATAGACCGTCTGACTCAATCCTATCGCATGAGCCCAAGCCTCTCGGGAAGCATAGGCCTCCTCCTCCACAATGAGTACCGTCTCCTGGAGAGTCATCCTATCCCCCATAAGTAAGTCGACCCACTGCGAGTCCATAGTGACTCACTGTGATATGCGAGTCCTACTATCCTGAGCATCCTCTAATAGAGCATATAAGTCTTGCGTATCATGCTCATGGAGCTCAGCAAGCTCTGTAACCCTAGTATTGACCTCTCCTATGGTTATAGGTGCTATCTCAGAAACTGCCTTTGCCGGATCCACCTAAGTATCCCTAATACCATACCTAACCTCTCTACTCCCTTGTCGTCTCTTTTCAGCATCTAAGGTGCTAACAAACCCATAGTCTACCCCTTGACCTCCGGTAGGTCTAGCAGTAGAACTCTCCCCGACCTCATTCCTGGAGCCTAGAGCAAACAAGCACGACCTCTTGCGAGGTGGCTGCTCGGACTCGGGAACATCATCCCTACTGTCAATAGGTGGTGGTATGTATAGAGATGGTGGTAGTAGTGGTAGTGGAGGTGATGGTAATGCAGCAATAACCTCATCAACAAGGGCCTGAGTGGAGGCTATCCTGAGTGTCTGGATTTGGGTTGGACACCCAGATAATGGTAGTAATGGTGATGGCACAGGTGGTGGTGATGAATGTATAGATGGAGTTGTGCACCTAGCAAGGTGCTCCCCTACAGAGGGTGGTGATAGTGAGGTAAGTGGTGATCGTGGTGAAGTAGGCATGGCTAGAAGTCTCTCAACCTCTACCTCTGGTGGAAGGGATATGGAAGCCTGAAGCCGAACAGTAATCCTAGCTCCAGTGGTAGTAATGTTAGTGGAGGGTGGTGGTATAACAGGCTTTGTTCCCTCAGGCGGGGAAACAAGCTCAACAGTAGGTACAATAACAGCAGAGTAGGCCGGAGCTAAGTGCTCCTCCTCCTCCTCATCTTCCTCGTCCTCATCATCGGCGTCATCCCTAGATGAATCACCATCATCATCATATCCATCCTCTCCCCCGTCCATAGGATAGTTAACCGGACGATCCTCGGTCTCATCATCCTCATACTCCTGTGGATCCTCTTCTGGATCTGACTCAACAACATATCCTGGTGACTCAACAGTAGGTGAATCAACAGGAGGTAATGGCTGCTCCTCAACCAGAAACTCATGCTCATCCTCTAATGGTATATACGCATGGTATATAGGTTCTGGCACGTAGTCAAGGTCATGTGGCTGTATGAACATAGGCTTACGTTCATCCTCGTCCTGTGGTACTGGTGGTGTTTGTGGCTCCTTAGAGTCAGGTATGTAATCCGATGATGGTGGGGCTACCGGCTGTATAGGGAGTCCATCGTATCCTAATACGATGAATCATGGAGAACCTCCTTCAGATATCTCCTCATCGGCTCCCCAAAATACCCTCCTGGCTTAGAGTCGGTGTAAACGGAAGTGTAGGTAACCGCAGATGATGCAGAAGACATGACTGCTGTAAAAACAAAATAACTTATATAAGTATTACTTATAATACTCTTATAGTAATATACATAGTATAATTTATATACGCGTATATCAATCATGCAAGCACTTAGTAAACTACTAATTCGAAAACAGTGTATGTCATGTAAGTATGTATGCTAGATTGCAAACAAGTCATGTATGTGTCCCGTGCAAACCCCCTTTGAAATTTGCAGTGTTTGAAAATGGTTATAGTTCAGACAAAACTTTTGACCTGGTTCTCTATAACCTTGGCTCTACATACCAATCTGTAACACCCCCAAATCTTGGTTGCAGTGGAATGTTGAATATCCGAGGGCATTACTTCATAGATCAATAGCACAAGATATGAGAACGACCACTAAACTAAAACGTTAACATAAAGTTGGTGAATTCATAGGTTTATGTAAATCGATAGTAGGACCGCAAGATTTCCAAGTGTATGATTAAGCAACAGATGCAAACATCATAAAAAGTAATTATGTTTTCCTAAGCTCATGACCCTGAAGCTCGACGTGTATGAATGCAATAAATTTCCAACAATGCCCGTGAATGATGTTCTAACCCACAACATCCCAAATCCGACATGGTATACGTTTGTTGTCCAGCCAACCAACACAGTGAGCGCTACTCACCCAAATGGGGATGTCAATCCCAAATAGATCTATTTATAACATTCGCGCTCATAATCTAGTAATTGACAGTTCATGATAAAGGGCTCAGTGGGTTATCGCTACTTAGGCAAACACGTAATCATAGTATAAAATGTACACTTGCGTCCAATTTGTAAAACAAAGCATGTTCTCACCCCAAAGATGTAAATCATTTAAATAATTGTAAAACATGGGGCTATGAACTCACCTTAGTAAGTAGTCCTCTGAAACTGGTAAATATATCCAAGTATGGCAAAGGAATCACGCCGTCAAATACCTAAGTAAATACGGCCAGTCTTAGTCTAACAACTTAATGCATAAACTAAAATAAATTGCTAGTTTATATATACTGTTATCACTTGTGTGGTGGTGCACATGTTTATTGTGTTTGTGTTTACTTGATGGCTCTTGGGAAGGTATACGATTTCACACGTTCAAGCATATGTATAACGTTAGTAATAAATATACAAATTTATTAAGTCGTGGTTTAACTCGTATAATATCCGGATAATATTATAACTCGTCCGATTCACTAAGTGTTTATAAAATCACTTCTGTTCATAAAATACCCTTAGGTTTTCTATAATTACCAAATCAGTCCTTATGTTTATGAAAATATAACATTTACATTTTAAACCCCTAGGTTTCTATATTTGCACTTTTAGTCCTTCAACTTTGCAACAATTACACTTTAGGTCCTTATGTTCTCAGAACAGTCCTTTAAGTTTCAATATTGATAGAAACAGTCCCTAGACTTTATAGAAATAGTTTTTGGCAGTTTTAACCTTTAACTTTGCAATTTGATACTTTTAGTCCCTTAACTTTGTAAAAATCACATTTTAAGTCCAAATGAGTTCTAACAAGTGGCAATTGGTTTTTATAGCTCCAATAAGCTACACAAGTTGTTTTCAGCTTATAAATAAGCTTGGATGAGCTTATTTTGGCTTATTGGACCTATTGGCTTGTTAAGGCCCATTAAGCAAAATAATAGCCCAATCTAGTTTTCAAGAGCACATAATCCTTCATTAAGCTTATTTAAGTTATAAGAAACTGTTTGGCTGATTCAATAAGCAAATAAGCTTGTTAATGGGCTTTTGGCCCATTAAGAGTTCGATAAGCCCCTTAAGCCTTTAGTCTTATTCACCTAAGGTCCATTAGCTATTTTCTAAGTCCATTAAGCCTTTTAAACTACATGAGCTCACTAACAAGCTGTTTAAGCTTATTGTAGCTTATTGGACTTGAATTGGCTATGGTAATGGGTTGTCGAGCCTAACAAGGGTCCTGTTTGGTTTTTATGGTGTATTAAGGATCGTGAAATTTCAATAAGCATATTTAGCCCCTCAATAAGCTCGTAGAGTTTATTAATAAGCCGTAGACTCTACCTCCTTGGCCTGTTGGGCCCTATAGTGGGCTATCAAGCCCAATGTGACCCGAAAGTGGCCATTTGGCTTACTTATTAGTTTTTAGGACTTTTATCCTTTTGATAAGCACTCAATAAGCAATTATTACTCGTGTTTCACTACATGCATTCATCTTATTATCTCTTACATTCGTTCCATAGTCGAGACATCACGTTTTTATGGAAAGTTAACGTAGAGTTTTCTTGTATTTTGTACAAACGAGCAATTAATCATAATGGTTCCCATTATAGTAATTTAGTAAACCCGTTTAAGACCTAGCTCGATATTTAAATAAGTTTTATACATGTTACACATGTTAACATCACACAAGATCGTTTGTATACATAATATATGCGTGAAACATGAATGGGTTGAACCATGCACGTTCATGCTCACTTAGGTTGGTTAATTACCAAATTACGTGACTCATATAACTAGTTAGGAAGAACAACAAATGAGATATGATATGTAAGGCTTAGATTTAGACCTACAATAGTCCTAGAGTTAGGAAGACAACCCAAATGTGTTATACCCAATTGTATAACAACCCGAAAGCTCCAAAGCTTAGAATACCCGAATCTTTAGCTTGTTTACTCCTCCTAATGCTCTTGTATGAGAACCTAGTGCACCTTGAATCCTTAGAAATGAAATGAGGGTGTGTATGGGTTCGGTTTATGTATAACCCGAATGTAAGAACAAGAAATGAGGATGGTTTAGCTTGTGAGAGAGTTTGTGAGTTTAGGAAATGTGTTAAATGTCAATGAGAGTGAGTATATATAGGTTTATGATCTAGTTAGCTTTTCTAGTCTTTTGTCTAACCAAAACGAGCCCTAAGTGGCGGTTTGGAGGTTTTTAGTTAGCCTTAAATCGTTTCTTGCTAAACCACCTAAGTACATCTCTTAATTACTCAATATTTTTACAAGATTTGCCAAGATTATGAAATCTTATGGTTTTGTGTGTGGGTTTGGTCATTGTCGCGGCATCAACGGGGTAAAGGAGAAGTCAAATGGTTATTAACCATTGTGTAATGAGCTAAGTAGAGACACTTAGTACATGTTTTAATTAAACATGGGTTGTACAAGTACTTAGGGATCATTAGGATATTTTCTAGTTGATATAAGCATATGGGATAAATTTCTTTTGGGTTATCCTTACCTATATTCTGCCCCAGTGGCTTATTAAGACAAGAATTTTATAAATTTTGTGTTTAAGGATATAAAAGTGGGTATTGGTTTGAGTCTAGGTATGTCTAGGTATTTCCGAGGTGTGTCTAAATGCATTTTATTGCAAAACGTAACCCTTTTACGTGACCAATTAAAATAAAACGCGTAATGTCAATAATTATCTTCCTAATAATTACTTAACACTTGCTTGATGTAAACCTTAATTTATTTGGTGACCGTTTACGTTAAATGATTATTTCTAGTCTACGCGATTTAGCTTAAAAGTTAAATTAAAAGTAAACGCGTATCAGACCAAAATAAATAGTGACGAATAATAGGAGTCGTAAAATAACATGAAAATGAGAAATGTTATAGTGACACTATAATACCTCCTTTCTTTGGTAGATAGTGAATATGGCTAACACAAGGACTATCGGCAATTGAATAAATAATACTGGTATCCAAGAGTTTAACAATTTCTTTCTTAACAACTTCTTGCATGTTTGGATTTAACCTTCTTTTTTTGGACAACTTGTTTTTTGTCATCTAGAAATTGTATCTTGTGTTTACTGAATGATGGGCAGATACCAGGAATGTCTGTCATTTTCTAAGCAAAGGTTTCCTTATGGTTTTTAAGGACGGATATAAGTTTTCTTTTGTTTTGAGCAGAGAGTTTAGATGATATGATCACAGGAAGAAAAGATGGTTCTTCTAGGAATACATATTCTAAATTATCAGGAAGTGGTTTGAGTTCAAGATCCGTAGGAGGTTCTTTAAGGGTTGTTTTGATTTTATAAACGATGTTGATAGTGATGTTCTCGAATAGTGGTTCTTCGGTGTCGGATTCAGATTCGGAATTTTCATCGGCAATCATTGCCATGAATTCATTGAATTCGGAAAAGATTTCTTCTTCGAGAAGGGTTCTTTCAATGGAATGAAGGATTTTGCTTCATTCGTCTAGAAGAATGTCAAAATCTTCTTCTAAGATTTCATTGATAACATCAATACTAAAACATGTATCATCGTTTAAGTAAGAGTGTTTCATCGCAGAGTCGTAATTAAAGATCATTTATTCAGTCCCAACTCCAAGATTGAGTTGTTTCTGTTTAACTCGAATAACTGCATCAGCAGTGTGAAGAAAGGGTCGTCCCTAGATGAGGGGAACTTTGCTGTCTTTTTCCATTTTGAGAATAACGAAATCAGCAAGAAAGGTGAATTTACCAACATCAACGAGCATATTCTTAGCTATTCCAACAGGGTATTAGAATGATTTGTCGGCTAATCTTAAGCTCATTTTGGTAGGTTTAAGAGTTTCAAGAGATAGTTTTGCATATAAGGAATATGGCATAAGGTTAATGCTACCACTAAGATTGGCCAAAGCATTGCAGGAGAAAGTTTTGTTGAAATTACATGGAATAAGGAAACTTCATAGGTCACCGAGTTTTGGTGGAACTTTATTTTGGATCATCGCTGAACTTTCATCGCTTAGGAAAGCGGTATAAATTTGTTTTATTTTATGCTTGTTGCTTATGAGAAATTTGCCATAGTTAGGCATTCTGGCTAAGACGTCGACATGAGGTACATTGATTCTAACGGCTCGGATCATGTCAAGAAATTTTCCGTATTGGGCCTCCATTTTTTCTTTTCTAAGGCGTTGAGGATATGGAATTTTTGGTTTATATGGTTTTGGCAACGGTGTTTCTTTGACTGGTTTTGTGGGTTAAGTTTTTGGTTGTGGTGTAGGTTCATCATCTTCATCATCGCTATCAAAGTTGATAGGGTTTTTGGAATTGTCTTGTTGATCATCCGGGATATCCGGTGGATTATAAGATTTATCACTTCTTGTGAATACGACATTCACATGCTCATTATGAGCTTGGGGTGGTTGGTAAGCTTTAGAGTTTCTACCTCGTGGGTTTGGTTGAGTGTTGCTTGGAAGAGATCTAGAAGGTCGACCAGATTGCTTGTCAGTGAGTCTGTCGAACTTAGTTTTGAGGTTTTGAATGGAAGCTTGATGATTTTTGGCTACTGTTTCGATTTGAGTTTTGAGGTCCATGAATATTTCTTTGACAAAAGCGTTGGTTGATTGTTGAGACTTCATGAAATCGTTGAATTGTTTTTGAAGATCGTAAGGTTTATCATCGGTGTTAGATCGGTAGTTGTCTTCATGGTAATCATTCCATCTGCTTGAATGCCAATTATCGCGATTCGAATCTCGGTCGCGGTAATCATTGTAAAAATGAGTCTTACAAAAAGTTTGCATTAATTTTGCTTCTTCTTCACGGGACATAGGCATGTCATCATCGTCAAGATCAAGTGTGGGTTGTTTAGCTCGAGATTGGAGTTCTTTGTACTGAGCATCCATTTTTATGGTCATGGCATCCATTCGGGCCATAATTTTGTCAGTGTCGGTATTACTATTACCTTCATCGGCAAAAGCAATAGTCTTCTTAAGAGATGTTTTGGTTTTTTGATTTTTAGCCTAATCGAGCTTGAGTAAGACTTTATCTACGAGAAGTTGATAAGCTTGATTTTGTGTTTTATAAAGGAAAATACCACCAGTTGCGGCATTTAGAACTTCTTGGGTTATTTCGCTGCGACCATGATAAAATATTTTGATAATATTGCCTTTGGAAAGGTTATGACCATGGCAGTTTAAGAGCATTTTCTTCATACGAAGCCAAGCATCGGTAGAGATTCGTTTTCATGTTGAGAAAAGGCACGGATTTCTTCGAGGATTTGATCAAAAAGAGCTGGGGGAAAGAATCGGATAATGAAAGCAGTTTGAAGTTTATCCCACGTTTCAATAGTTCTTTCGTTAACTTCGTCCAACCATGTTTTGCTTCTCTAGTGAGTAATAGGGGAAACATCATCAGGCGGACAGCTTCATTTTCAGTATCTTTGTATTTAAACATATCGCAAATTCTAAGGAATTCATAAATGTGTTTATGAGGATTGGTTTTGGTTCTACCATCAAATTGGTTTCCTTTGACGAGAGTCAAGTTGTTACCTTTAATAGCAAATTCATTTGTGGTTTCAAGAATAGTGATCGCGGAACCGAGAGTCAGAGCGACAACATGGTTGGCAACCCACATGGGTTCATCATCCATTGGATCTTAATTTCAAAGAATATCAAGAAAGTGACAGAAGTAATTTATGTCGAGAATTGACGGATAGACAATTCTCGGGTGTTGAGGTGGATTGTTTCTTTGATCGTATGGAACTCTTTTGTTTTGTTGACGAAGTCTTCGATTCAGAGTACGTTCAGGTTTGGGAAAAGGTTCAACAAGTTCAAAATTAGAAGCACGTGTATGCATCCAAAGAAGAAATTTGTTTGGGTCAGTTTGCCAAAAAACTGTACGGCGATTTTTGAAAAAGAGGGGAGTTAAAGTAATTTTCCAGAGTTGACTATAGAATAGCTTAAAAATCCTCAGCAGCGGCGCCAAAAACTTTGATGTGTTTCAAAAGTTTTATATTTATAATGACTAAAAATACCAATTTTATTATAGGGAAATACACGGGTAAAAGTATAACCCACGTATGTAGTATAATCTTTTTAGGTAAGACCAGGTCGTCCACAAGGATTTGAGTAGTATTCAAATAATCAGAAGAGAATAGACTTTAACAATTTTGTAAATAACTTTTTACCAGTGATAATAAAGATGACTACTCGGATAGTTGAAAATAATTCATAAATGTTGGAAATGATTAAGACATCGAAGATGGAACATTTAACTTATAAAAAGGGTTTCTCGTCAAAAAATGTTTTCACAAATTAACTTAATTAACTCAAGACTTATATTTAGCCAATTAGCTTGAGTAAACAACAACTAATAAGCTTAAAATTTAGGCTTTGAAAATAAGCACCCCTAGCACCAGGGGAAATGTACCCAAAAAAAAATGGCTTAATTTGCAAAGCTTAAAATTAAGCTGTCAAATAAGGCTCAAAATGAAAAATACTTTCGTAAACAGATGAAAAGAGGGCTTATATTTAAAATTTCATTTTCTAGAAACTAATTAAACCTGCTGGTTTTTGCTCTTGAAAAAGAGCTTTTTCTTCTACTAAAAGATTACACCAAAAATTTTGGCAGTTTGACTTAGGTGCAAGAATGACTCAACACTTTTGAAAACTTGTTTAGCATCACCATAAGGACTCAAATAACAATAGGTATGAAAGGGACTCTTTCACAGCTTATCAAATAAGCTGTGTTTAAAGTGTTTTTGACTTAGCAAATTTTTTAGCTAACTTTGCACAACTTAAAACTACACTTTTGCTTACAACTATGAGAAAGACAAGCTTAAATGAGCTTAATGCAGCCAAGGATGGCAAAGTGACACCAACCCATAACCATCCCATTTTGACCCATTTTGGGCTTAACCCAAACACCCCTTTAGATTTTAAAAATGGATTTTAAAACTTATAAGATGAAATCTAAGTCATAAATTTTTAAAGTCAAATATTTACTATGCAATTAATAAGCATAAGGGTTAAAAAGAAAAAGCAAATAAGCACTTTAAAAAACTAATAAGCTAACAACAGAAATAAGCTTATCTAGGCAGTTTTAAGTAATTAACAAGTAAATGAAATAAGAGCAACTAAAAGGCATTTTTAAGCATAACTAAACACTAATAAGCATAAAAAAGACATAAATAAGCTGAAAATAAGCTATGCTACAGTAACTTTAAGCAAAAATTTAAAAAAAAGTATACCTTTGATCCTTGCTCAAAACAGGATTATGTGAAACCTAAATAAGCTCTAATCCTACCCAAGCTTATAAATAAGCTATACTAAGCAACCCAATGAGCCATGCAAGTGCTCATTCATCCATTAGCTTATCAAATAGTAACCCCTTTTTTTTCTTTTTAATTTTTCTTAAATCCTTGTCTTAAAGTTTAAACAGATTATGAGGTGGCTTGTTATTGCTTTTTTTTTAACGACTTGAATGATACTTAAGAACTAAAAAATTAAAACTTAAAACTGAATTTTCATTAATCTTCAAAAATACAAGTACATAAAAGTTACACTACTTGAAAACTTAAAACTGAACTAGACATAAAAATGTTTCACACTAAAAAAAACTAACTCCTTTGCCTCAAGGGCTTACAAAAGTTTTTATAGAAAATGAGCTAGGGTTTGGTCTTGGCCCTTGTGTGCTTCTTTGTAGAGACAAAACCAGTTTGTGTGACTTGTGTGTGTATAGAGAATACAAAGCTAATCCTGTGCCCTTGGTTTTTCTTGATGCCAATCAAATTGATCATCAACATTTGTTCAGAATTGTGGGTTTTTGGATTGCCACCGTGGACAAGGACCATGTGGGGGGTGGGGTTTATGAGAGTGAAGGGTTTGGAAGTATGTGGGGGAGTCAACGAGGGATGAGAGGGACATGTTTGGTTGTTATGAGATTAGCGGGAAACTTGTGATGAAGATATACAGTACTTTAAACGGAGGCGAGGGTTTGGGGTTTTTGTCACAAATGGTCCCTCATGGTTATAGTTGCTTACTTGCAATATTCGTCCTTGTGTTTATAAACGTTTTGAAACTTGGCAGAAACACCCCCCAAGTGTTATATAGGTTATTTCATTCATGGTCCTTGTGGTATATCTTTGGAGAGTTGGCAGTTTTAACCCTTGCAAGAATTTTCTTCTTTTCCTTCATTAAATAAGTTAGGACTGGAAATTTAGGCCCATCAAGCTTATTTTTTCTTCCTTTTTTTGACTTTGGATTTGTAGGGGGTTGATTTGGTTGACTTTTCACACTTGGGCTTTGTTTGACTTTGTATTTACCACACTTTTCATTCCGTTATTGTCCGGTTTTGTGGTTTGGCTCTTTCGATTTTTTAGTCATTTTCTTTAGATATCCGTCCTGCACAACATAAATAGCAAAACAGGCATATATTTAGCATTTTAAGTCCGATTTTTGGTTTTTTAAGTATTTTTAACGTTATTTAAAAGTTCATGTGTAATTAATGCATACCAAAAATCAACCTTACTTAGGCAATTGCCGTGCCGTGACGGCAATGCTTTGAAGTAAGCTTTTAGGAAAACTAAGAATCTCAATCTCACTCGGACTAATTAACTACGAACAAGTTGATAAGTGTTTATCGAGGAAGTAAAGACTCATAAGTTTTGAAATCCCCACCGTCTTTACCAGTTTTTATATTATACACTTATTCCTACATCATCTTTTGATATTTTTCATTTTTCATATTAACAACTAACTAGAAACGTTTGACTTTCGTTATTTAATTAACTTCAAGGGTCATAGAACAAGATGCCATTTCGATTTGAGAATGCCCCAAAAAGGCATAAATTCATCGTTCCCGACTTTTTACTTAATTCCAAACACAATGGCTTTAAAAGATTATCACGGTATTTATAGTTTAGCATGCTACACAACTACTCATATTTGCAACTTGTAAATCTTTAAACCTCCCCGACCCCAATTTATTTCTTAAGGTGTGTATGTGTATTTTGAAACATTTCAAACCATGGTTCATCGTTTTGCAAACACATCCCTATGTTTTTACGTCTCCACCCTGAGAAATGTGAATAATGAGTTTGAAGCGAGATACTCCCATGTAGCGACTTTCGTCTCGACACTACTATCCTTGCACGTTAAGTGACCAGCTTTTGACACCATCACAGAGACTTAGTATAGGGACTCACGGACATTAGTTTTTAAAAACTCTCAGGTTTTCTGGTTTATACATAGCTTTTAATATAGTATTGCCACCTAAGTCATAAAGCATATTTTAATTTTAACAAAAAGAGGATCTTTTCTTTCACACTTATTATTAACCATTTATGCACAATTGGTAACAATCGACCGTTAGAAGGCTGCAACATGGTTGTGAGCCCAGGCAAGATGCAACAGACTTTATCAGTCTCGACTTATATTCTTACATATGGGCTTTCTTTTAGAAGGCTGTAACATCGGTTGTGAGCCGGCAAGATACAGCAAACTTTTATCAGCCCACAGTTTATATTTATTAATTTTTTTTCCATTTTTCATCATTTTTTTTATATAGTTTAAAACGTCTTTTTGAAAAATTCAAGTATAAATTTGAACTAAGGCTAAATTTTTTGCTATATACTACATAAATTTTTTGATTTATGTGTTAATTTTAAAAAGTAGCACGTATATTAATCAGGGTAAGAGATTATGGGAGATAAAATGCGAAAATTACACAATGAGTCTTAAGATTTCTAAATATTCCTCTTGTTTAGCATCCAGGCCTCATGACTTAACACTATCATTTTCATTCTTCGCAATGTTCAAAGAACGCTTAGTCTAATGGTTAAGGAATATGATAGAGTTTAACACCGTTTCGTTCGAGGCAAAATAATTTATCTTATTTACCCAGCAGGAATATGTCAAAATTGTGACGAAAACATTATTTTATTTTTGAAAATTTTTTAAATTTTTTTCATTTTTTTGAAATTTTGGTGGTAATATTAAAAAAACGAGGCGGAGTAGTGAGAAACAACAGGCTGCAGGCAACAATCAAAATTCGAAAGATCCACCCTCTTCTCTAGATTGAAAACATTGTCCTCAATGTTACTTACGTGGGTTTCTACGTTTAATTCCTATCCGTTTATGAATTATGCTTAAAGATAACAAGTGTGTCGATAAGATTAGGATATCGGTATTCCCAATTGAAGTTGAGGATTGTGGAAGCTCTTGTGTATCGAAGGACAAATACCCCCACCCACCACACACCGTCGAGCACGAGAGGCTTCAAAAATCCGGGACATCCTAGACAAAACAGCACAAAACATGGAAAAGGAAAGAGGCAAGCCTCCTCACAAAAACTAAACACTTATTCATTACTACTAGGCTAGCATAAAATAAAAAAAAAACTACATACTATTAATAATGATCAAACTAGGATATGCATGGGGTGCTCCCACGAGCGCTCGTTTAGGGTCACTTCTAGCTTGACCCCGATTCCCTGATTGTAGTTATCCTTAGGGGAAGGTTGGGAGGTCCGGGATATCAATAGAGGGATATCACCTCCAAAGTAGTGTTTTGAGACGATTACCATTTACTTTGAAGTTTTGGCCGGAGATTGGGATAACTCATCGGGTGCATACGGAAAAAAACTTATAAAACAATGGTAAATGGTCCCTGACCAGCGGGTAACTTCAACTTGACGCGTGAATATTTTTCAATCTTGAGTTTAAAGAGGGAGGAATTGTTAATCGGACGTGAAATAGCGGGTTTTTTTGATCTTTGCGTCATGGGATTCCTCTTAGTTTATCTCTTTGTAAATTCAAGAAAATTTTCAAATAGGCTTGATTGTATGTGTTAATTACACATACCTTTTACCTTTAAAAATGAGCTAAAATAACCAAAAACGGACTTAAAATGCCAAAGATATGCTTGTTTTGCTTTATTTGTGTTGTGCAGGAATGGTTAACTCAATAAAAGGACGTAAAACAAAGACAAAACGACTAAAACCGACTCGGAATGGGAAAAGACTGTGAAAGACAAAGCCAATTCAAGGCCGGAAAGTCATTTCAAGTCATATAAAGTCAACTGGTCAAAGTCAAGTCGACAGGCCAAAGTCAACCCGAGGCCAAAAGCAAAGAAATATAAGTTCAGGGACTGTAATTGTCAATCCCTAAAAACTTTATATATAAAAAAGAAAAGAGGAAAAAGAGGAAGACATGGGCGATTTTGCAATTTGCCTCAACAGTAACAAGTAGGGGGCAAAACTGTCCAACCCCCCTAACTAGTACACCAACAAGGACGAAATATGCAAGAGTTAATAACTCTTGAGAATTGTTTTGGCACAAGGTCCCCAAAAGTTATTTAACCACAAAGGAACAACGTGTAAAAAAAAACCTACATATAATTTGAGGGGTTAAACTTGCATTTTTTGCCCAAACAAACACTCTGTTATACCCACAACGATTTTTCCCGCGTCTTTTTCCCTCCCAAAAGCAATCACGGGTTCGTTAACCCGTTTTTACCCCATGAACCTTCACCACCTCCATGGATAATCAATTTCCCTCTCCTCCACCACCTTTCCCAGCAACAAATGTGCCAACTTGGCAATCCCACACCCCCCAAGACCTATTTCGACGGCTAAGATTGATTTTGAAGATTGTACGGGCCAAAGGATTGAGCTTTGAAATCTCACCAAAAAAACAATCTTGTATGGTGTGTTGCAAACAAGCACAGCAAGAAGAAAAGAAGACCTAGCTTTATTTTTGGCTATAAAAGCCTTGTAAGCCATTGTGGCAAGAAAGCAAGTTTGAATTCAGTTTTTATGTCATTTTTATTGTAGTTTAAAGTATTCTTAAGTTAACCTCTCTTATGCATTTGTAATTTTCAGTTTTAATAAAAAAATTAAGCTCTTTTTACTCAATAAGCTCTCAATAAGCTCATTAGAGCTTATTCTTGTTAATAAGCTCTAATTCAGTTTAAAACTTGTTATAAGCCCTTAAAATACTATTTTCATTTGAATTTAATTGATAAATGTTCATGAAATTCATTTTGGAAGCTAATTGGAGTAATAAGCTCCCAAGAGCTTATTGAGCTTTTAAGCTCAGGTTTTAGAGTGCTTAAGGAGGCCAATTGGTAAGGTTTTTAGGCCACTCACTCAGAAAGAGTGGCCTTGGTTCTGAAACTTCAAAAATCCAAGGTTTCATTTCTAAATTCTCACTTAGCTTAATTTTTAGCTTAAACCTTTAGCTTATTTGCTTTCAATCTTTGTAAACACATTAGTTTAGGGTTGTTATTTGGCTGTTGTAGATGTTTTTTAGTGCATAATTTTTGTGTAACATTAGTTATCTCTATAAAACAGTGTCTTAAGTATTAGTATAAGCTAGTAGAGTATACTAGCTTATTTTATTAATATGCATAGGACTCTTTAGTTTTAAAATAGTTTTAAATAGGGGTCAAAATAAGTGGCAAGTAGATTAAATGGTTTTAAAAGTTTTAGTTTTAAAAATGTATTTTAAACCAATTTTGGTTTGACAGTTTTTAAGTATAGGGGTGTTTGGAATATAAGCCTTAAAGTGGGTTCAAAATCTAGGGTTTGGCATGTGTTATGGCATTGAGGGTTGGCTTTAGCTTTAAGTTTTAAGCAATTTCAAGCTGTTTTTAGAAAGTTTTTTTGTTCTAAAAATTAGTTTTTCTATGGTTTTTAAATACTATGTTCAAAACTGTGAAGTTTTTAAGTAACTCACATAGTGCTTATTTGATTAAGCACGTGTGGTTGAGTTTAAGCACACCAAAGTCTGTGTGGAGGTCTTTTGTGTCCAAAAAGGGCTGTCAAGAGCCCTTTGTTCCTTTGCTTTTAAGTCAAAAACACCAAGCTTTTTTCTGTCAAAGGTTTGTAATAAACCTATTTGCCTTGTTCACAATCAAAAATAAGCAAGTAAAACTGATCTTCAAAAGCTCAAAATTGGTGCACAAGCCCCTTGGCTATAACACTCAATCTGTTTGAGCTTATTTGTACTTTTAGAGCTTATTTGACAGCTTAAAATAAGCTGTCAAATAAGCCCTTGAGATTTGCCTTAAAGCTCCCCTGGTGCAAAGGGGGAACTTTAGGCTCATCTTTCTCAGCCATTAAGCACACTTAAGCCCAAGTATTTGGCTTATTTTAAGAGCTTATAAGCTCTAGTATAAGCCCTCAAAGTCTCAGCCCTTGATAAGCTTATTTGTGTGCTTATTTTTAAGCCCAAACATGCCTCTTGGCTGTTTTAGCATCACTTTAGGCTGAGGGATTGCTTATTTTTTGACTTTGGCTTATTGAGCTTATCCCATAAGCTCAAATTGTGTCCTAGTAGCTTTTAGGTTAAGTTAGATAGTTTAGTTTGCTTATTCCCTTTTTGTTAGCTTATTTGAATGTCCAAGTTAATCATTTTAGCCTCTTAAGCTTTGGTTGAGCTTTTCTGTCAATAAGCTTCCCACAGCTTATTTAGCCTAGCTTTTCCTTTCCTTTTTAGTTTATTTAAGTTAGTATAATTCCCTTTTGCTTATTTTGGTCCTTAGCTTAGCTTATTCGACCATAAGTAGCAAAAAGACTTAAGCAAGTTTAGCTTAAAAGTCTCTTAAGCTTGCTGTCAACTTTAAGCTTATTTTTAAGCTTATTCTTTTGATAAAAGTGAAAAGTGCATTTGTTAAAGTTGTTTAATATAAGCTCCTTAATAAGTTTGTAGTTTTAAGTTTTTGCTAATTCTCACTTTTTAATAAGCCAAAAATAAGCTAGATTCGTAGGGTCTAATTCGTACTTTTCTCATAGTGTAGGGTTACCCGTTTAGTCTATAGTGTAAATTTACACAAGTTTGCCCGCCTACCTTTCACTTTATTTTTGTTCATTTTCTACCCTAGAGTTTTTCGAAAAATAAAAAAGGGGGAAAGACAAGAGGCCGGGTGAGCAAGACTCGAACCCGGGACCTCTCGATACAAACCCCCTTTTACACACACACTCTACCACTGCGCCCTTGGGTCTTTTTCGTTATAGACTCAAGGGCACTTGGTATTTATGTGCGTTTTGGGTTTTTAGCTTATATAAGCTGTGAAGCTTATTTCGGGGCTTATTGCATAAGCTGGTAGGTGTTTCTTATTTTTCGTAGGTAACTTATAGTGTCTAGTATTTTTTGTAAAATTTTTAGAATTTTTCGTAAACATTTAGTATTTTTTATAATTTAAATTAGTTAAAAGTTTATTTAATTCATAAAAAATACAAAAATTATCAAAAAAATATGGGGCTGTGAATGGTGAAGTGTGAATGGGTAAAGGTATAATAGGGCTTAAAGGGTGTCAGACGTGTTCACCAACTCTTACCGAGTCAGAGGGAGAATGTCTGCCCGTCTCTAACTAAAGATGTAAAAAACAAACAACAAAAATGTCTGCCCGCCTCTGACTGGTAAGAGTCAGATTCAAGTCAGACTTTTTTTTTTAAAAACAAACACACCCTAAATCTATCAAAATCTATCCAAAACTACCTGGAAACATAAAACAGTAGCCACTATAAACTAAAATCTATCCAAGCTAATAAGCATATCACGAAATAGTTATTAACCGAAATAAAAAAAATTCGAATTCGAATCCAAAACTACCTGGAAAAACCTTCACAAAATCTCGAATCATCGACTTTTTAAAAATCAACCGGAAACATATTTCATAAATCGATCGGAGCGATACAAATCAAATCCAAACTACTACATAGATTTTAAATGAAAAATACATAAGATGAAATAACCTAATCCTACTCCTAAAGCTAACTAAATCTACCTATACTAAATCTACACACATGAAAAAAAAATAAAAGAAGGAAAGAAACGAGAGATAAGATGATAACTATCTCACGCCTGTTGATATCTCCTTTTCTTTATAACATTGCGTACCACTCAAGCAGAAAACAAATGGAATTTTGGGCCTTTTCTTTTCTTTCTATATGATGGGCCAACGATTAGTCTTTCTCCTCATGGGATTCTGTTGGGCCTGAGACACTTTAGCTGCTAGGCCGCAGCTGGGCTACTATTAGCTGCACATTTAAAAAGTTAACTTTGGCACTTTAAAAAATGGGGGGTTTTCGTCCGACCCATATAAATGGTGTCTGGTCGGCCCAATAAAAGATGAAGGCACCTTAAAACTTAATTTCTTGTGCTGTTTCCCATGGCATGCTCGAGAAATATTAAAGACTTCATCTTGATCTCAAAAAACACGTAAACGTCTTCAAATCTTAACCGAAAGTCTCCGTTTTTGCTTCGTTTTCAATCCTTTGTACCTGCAAGACATAAAAACACAAACCAAACATATTTGCAATAATATTAAGCATATTTCATGTTTTTAGTCCAATTAATAGTGTTTTCTGGGTTATAAATGATGTGTGTTTAAACACACATCAACTAAGTCATCCAAATCCATTGATTCATCAAAAATAAGTCAAGATTCTAAACCTAAAGTTTAGAATACTGGCTCATCAAAGTCACTCTGGCCCAAGCCTATTCAAAAACCACAACTAAAGTGTGAACTTTGTCACTATACCAATCACTCAACTAATGATTGCTATAGGATTCTCTATTGCATGATATGCAAAAGGGAGGATCATAGGACCTCAGATCATGAATGTATATTCCTCACTAAAAAGAAGTGAGAGCTACAAGGATCAAGACCGCTCTTTTATCTTCTGTTAATTTGCTTGCGTGGGTTAAGCATATTGAATTGATTGTAGTCACCAATCAACCCGTGCAAGTCTCTCAGGCTGAAACCCCCCTTTTACCCGTTAGAATTAGGATTAGAACTAACATAGGATTAGCATAGGTTTGACTTAGATTAGAATTAACATAGATTAGATAACCAAGATATTAATAAATTAATAGATTTAACCTCGCTTCAAGTGTTCGACACCCTACTTACCACGAATCTACCATCGACCGGGTACACTGCCCGTTAAAGTGTTGTTTTTGGTTAAGTCGGCAAAATATAAATTTAAAACTTGAATCATAAAAATATACACCACACAACGACACATCAAGTTTTTGGAGCCGTTGCCGGGGAGTGAAAATTAATCTTGATTTTTAGTTTTATATTTTGGTTTTTAACATTAGATCTAACCCTTAGGAGTAGTGTTAATTAGATTAGTGTGTATTCTTGTATATTCTGTATATTTTGTATATTTGTTAGTTTAATTGTTTGCTTGTATATTTGTGTATTTAATTTAATTGTTTTCGTAATACACTATTCTGGTAGATAACTCGATACGGCGTATCCACTTCCATTGGATACGGCGTATCCAACTTTCTGTCCAATACATCGTATTCATTCAATCGATTAATACGGTATTCACTTCTATTGAATACGGCATATCAATCATCTGGAAAAGAATCTAAATCCTAAGTTTTTATATTTGATTTCCGTGCTAAAAAATTTTCTATCCTAAAAGAGCCTATCCCACTGATTGTTTATCCCTTGTTGCAGGTAGTGCATGACAAGGAGTTGCGAAAACAATGGCGGAAACTATGGAGCAGTACATGAGCAAGACCCGAGCTGACTATGGATCAGGGGTTGCTAGGCCCAAAATTAAAGACAAGTGATTGAAGCAATCTTATACACGTAATAATAAAATATAATATGAAAGAAAATTACCAAACTACCCTTGAGGACAAAGGTAGTAAGGAAAATCTTCACAATTATATATATATAATACGTATATTAACCGGGAAGTATGATTCCCGGGTCGTTATTCCCCAACGATTTATGAAATTGAGACCACGTTTGTTGTTCGGACAATGATTTGAATTGGAAACAAAGATTGATTTGATTATCTATTTCTACGAATTAAAAACAAATACAATTAAAATAAGTAAATGATACAATTAATCACGAAAACAAACAACAGGCAAATTAAAACTTTAAACTTTAACTAAAAACGCAAAACGGGAACCCTAAATGGTAATTAAAAACCCTAAATTTCCAAAATTAAACCTAAATTGAATTTTTCTTTTTAAATAGACTCTAATTGACTAAAAAGTAAGTTTAAAGAAAACTAGAACAAAAACGGAGTTGAAATGAGCTTAAAAACACGAAAAATGTAAACGGGAACGAATCCCGTTCTTTAAAAAATGAAATTTTGCAAATTAAACCCTACGAAAGCAAAACTAATTTTCCTAGAAACTTTACGATAAAAGAAAATTTTCTAAAAAAGAATTATATTTTTTTGATTATTTTTCTATTTTTTATGATTTTTTAAAGTTTTTAATAAAAATAAATGTTTAAAAATACTAAACTAATTATAAAAATTCTGAAAAAATTATGGAAAATAGCTTGAACTAAAAGGGACCTAGGAAAAATAAGCTTGGTTACACAGCTTATCGAATAAGCTGTGTAATAAGCTTAAAACAGCTTATAAGCTAAATAGGGTAAAATGTATACAAATATTAAACTTTGTAAACCTATAACGAAAAAGACCCCAGGGCACGATGGTAGTGAGGTGTTGTGTGAGGTTATAAAGGTTGAGGGTGTTGAGGTCGGGGGTTCGAGCCTTGCTCACCCCCGATTTCCACCTTCCTTTTTTTTATTTTTAAAAACTTATAAAAGCAAAGTTGTAGAAAAGATGAAAAGAAACACTTTTAATAAAAGAAACTTTTTATGAAAAGCCCTATATAAGCTGTGAAATAGCTTAAAACATGACAGATACTCCTTAACTTTATTTTTAGTCTTAAAGAAAACTTTTTAAGCTACAAAACTGAATAAGCTATGACAAAGAACTATAAGCTAAATTTCCTACCTAATCCTACCCTAATAAGCTTAAAATGATAGAAATAAGCACTAAAATAAAAGCCATAAGCAGAAACATCTCAATAAGCTCTTATGAAAGCTTTAAACCAAACAACCCCTAGGCAGACTTTGAGCTTAAGTTTAAACTAGCAAATGAGAACTTTAGACAAAATGGCTTATAGAAGCTTAAACCTAGACCTACTAGCTACTTAAAAATGCCTTTCAAAGGGAATTTGAAACTCAATTAGGCTATTAAAAGGCTTATTGAAAAAGCTATGCAGGCAGACTACACTATCTTTTTTTTTGGTTTTTTAGAAATTTATGAAAAGACAAAGTGCTAAATTACATATCAAAATCAGAGGACTAAATAAGCTTTTAAACCTAAAATAAGACCTAAACTATCTTTATTAGCCTATAATCTACTTGTGCAAAAAATTTGGAAAACTAAAACTAACTTTTACTTGCTAAAAATTAAGATTGAATTTTGACTTTTTGGCTGTTTTTACTGCTGATGCATTTGACCAAAGACACAAAACCATAAATGCAGACCTAATGACTTGGTCTCATCAAACTAAAAACTCTCAAACAAGAGCTAAGAAAGCAATAATAACAACTAGAACCAAATAAGCTTAAAATGATTATGACAAATTGACTAAAGCTAACAGATGTGAACAAATTATAAAAAACTTGATTTGAGACTACAAACTCCTTAAATCCATGATTCATAAACTAAAAAATGAGTTTAAAGTTGAATTAAAGGAACAAAAGGCTATGGACAGTACTAACTTTAGTTAGTACTGCCATAAGCCAAACACTCCTTTAAATATTCTAAATTCCATTTAAGCTTATGAAAATGAAAATAAGGGCTTAAAACTAAGATACCAGATATTACACAACTTATAACCACCTTAATAAAGCTATAACAACAAACAAATAAGCCAGAATCTAACAGCTACTTATTATGCTAATATTTTTTATTTTTAATGATTTTTAAGACAAAACATGAAAATCTAAGATCTACACTACTAAACTCAAAAACAGATAATCAAACATATTCAATAAGCATAATAAGATGACAATAAGCACAAATAAGCAAGATTATAAGCAAAATAAGCAAATTTTAAACAAGAAAATTAAGACAAAAATAGAAATAGGAACTTACCAAAACCTTAGCTAAACAAAGGCAATAAAAGGCTCAAAGAGCATTCAACAGCTCTAACTTATCCAAAGATAAGCTAGTAAAAGTCCAATAAGCTCTTCCATTGTAAGCTTATCATCCAAAAGCTCATATCCATAATAGCAAAGGTAATTAACTGTTTTTAATAGTTTAAGTATATAAATGATCAATTGAGCTCAAATCTAAGCTTAGAGACTTAGATGAGCTTATGAAGAGCTTTTGAGAGCTTATGAGTAATTTGAGAGCTTATAGAAGAGTAGAGTAAATAAAAACAGATTTTATAAGGTAGACCTTAATTTTATTCATTAAAAACAGATTACAAAGCTTGAAATTTAAACTACAAAAGCTTAATAAGAAATTACATTTGAAAAGAAAGTTACATAAGCTAAAATTCTATAAGCTACTAAAAACTAAAACTGAAAAAGAAGATGTCGTGTGTGTGAGTAAGGAGCATTATTTATAGGCCTAAGAGAAGCTTCTAGGTCTTAACCATGCTCCTCAATCCCTTTGATCTTGTCCTTTCATTCTTCCAATCATTGGATCCCTATTATGAGCCGTAGGATTAGATTTTGATCACACGGATTGCCAACGTGGCAATCCGTGTGTCAGATGCCTTTGTGCTTCTTTTGTGAGCATTTTAGTACAAATCCCACTTGATTGGTGTGCTTCTTCCATATCCCGCGTGTACTATCTTGTGAGGATTGACCAATAGGAGTGCTTGTATGATGTCAAACCCTGCCATGTCATTCCTTTTCACTTGAATTTCATTGCCACATCACCAATTTGCATTTACCCCTTGATTGTGACTCGTGGTTAATCGGGGAAGAAGGTAAATAGTAGTAACTCCTTTTCCCGCGTAAAAACTTGTACAAAAGGGGTGTGTTTGACCCGGGTAAAAATGGTTTGACTTTGGGCTTATACAAAGGGATTGGGCCGTGGGTGTTTGTTTTGGGCCGTGGGTGTTTGTTTTGGGCCAAGGGATTTATAAGGGTTAACGGGTGTTAACTCTTTATATTTAAAGAGTTAACACCGTTAGGGTTTAGGGACCATTTTTGCAATGTGGTTTTCTTTGAGGGACTGATTTGGTATTTTTGGGTTTTTTCATTTAGTGAGTTGACTTTGGTTGACTAAAGGTTGACTGGAGTTGACTTTTGACCTTTCTTGCTATCAAATCCTCGGCTCTTGTACACTTTTTTCCGTCTCGTATCCGTGTTTGTCTAGTTTTGACCGTTTTCTTTTGATATTTGTATTATCCGTACCTACACATTCACAAAGACAAAACAAGCAATATTCAAGCATTTTAAGCACAATTTTGTCTTTTTAGGGCCATTTTTGATATAAAACGGATATGTGTTTTCACACATATCAAATATTAATACTGGATTGGATGATGAAGAAGAGATTAATACTAGTAGAGAAGAAATTAATATTGGTATTAAAGAGGTTAGTAATGGTAGTACTAAAGTTGATTCTGGTACTACTAGTAAAAGGGGTCAAAGGGAAGGAAAGGCTCCAATGGTTGAAGAGGATATCCAGGCTACTCACAAAACTAAAGAACAAATAACACAAGAGGAAGCTGGATTGGAAGAGGCTATAAAATTGCAAGCTCAAATGGATGAAGAACTTGCAAAGCAGATTCATTTAGATGAAATGGTAGCCAAAAGAATGACAAAAGAGGAAGCATTATCAAAACAACAAAAGAAAAGAAAAGCTCAAGTTCAATTTGAAGCTCAATATTATACTGAAGAAGATAGAATATCTACTACTTCGTTTATTCCCATAATCTGTACGGATCATAGAACAAGATGCATTCGATCCCGAGAATTCCCCAAAAAGTGATAAATTCATCGTCCCCGTACGACTTTTTTACTTGTCTCCAACCAAGCTTAAAAAACTAAATCACATCTAAATATCAGTAAAGAAGCTACACTACTCATGATTTGCAACTTTTGACATTTTGTACACCCGACATTTTACTATATCTTAAGTTATATGTGCGTATTTGAATTTCAACCATGGATTAACATTTTAACCAAATACAATGCATCACGTCTCCCACCCAAAGAAGCATGAGTTTTGAAGGTGAAATCATCCCATGTAGCGACTTTCTTCTCGGCACATCCCAACCTTCCGGCTAAGTGACCAGGCTTTTGACACCCCACAAAGACTAGTATCGGGACTCATGGACCTAAGGTTTAAAAAACTCTCAGGTTTCCCGTATATGCATAGCTTTAAAATAGAATAGTCAAAGTTCAAAAGCATATTTGAATTTAACAAAAAGAAATCTATTTATTAATTTAAACTTAATATTAAACATTTATGCAATTGTAACCCTCGACCTTTTAGAAGGCTGCAACATCGGTTTGTGAAGTCACGGCAATATGCAGCAAACTTTATCCGCCAGTATTTTTATCTTACTATTGGCTTTCTTTAGAAGACTACCACACGGGTTGTGAGACCTGCAAGAAGGTAGATAAACTTTTTATCAGCCCACAGTTTTTATATCTATTATTTATTATCATCATCATCGTCATATATATAAATATTATAATATATATTAAATATATTTTAAAAAGATTTCTTTTTGAAAAATTAAAGTATAAGTTTGAACTAAGGTCTAAAATTTTTGCTATATATTACATAAAAATTGCTGATTTAAGTTTAATTTCCAAAAACAGCACGTGATATTAATCCGGTTAAGAGCTTATGGAGAAAAGTCACAAAATAAAACATACATGAGCCTTAAGATTTCCAAGCTATCCTTTTTAGCTTCCCACTTGATATGTGTTTAATTACTCATACCATTTTCCATATTAAAGCGGACTTAAATGACTACAAAAATGCCAAAAATACATTGTACTTGTAATGTTTGAATATTTGTATTGTGCAGGAAGACGGATATTCAAGAAAAGGAACAAAAAGCCAACAAATCCAAGCACGGAATGGAAAGAACAAAGTCAAAAGTCAAGCCAAGTGAAGAAAATACAACTTGAGGGGCTTAAAAACCTCCAAACCTTCAAGTGAATCACAAAAGAAAAAAGACAACAAAGGGCCAAAACTCTTGCGCACCTGGTCAAGAGATACAATTAAGTTATAAGACTTTAGGGGACCAAACTGCCTACTCCCCCAAAAAGTCTTCTTTCCCGCCCCAAAACCCAGTTACAACTTGTATGTCGCCCCCATACCTTCTCCCCTGCAAAACCACTCCTCACCCTCTACCAAAATCATATTCTCCCCCCTAGCAAACCCCCCCCCCAGTTGTATAAATGCCATGTTGGCAATCCCTCTCCATTCCCAAAGCATTTCGATGGTTGAGATTGTCTCCAAAGAAGCTCAAAAGAAATAAAAGGCTGGGATTTGCTTTAGACTCTCCTCACACACAAGCACACTTGTTTTTATCTCTACAAAGAAGCACAAGCTGCAAGTCCAAGACTTCGGCTATAAATAGAGCTTTTTGTAAGCCTTTGAGGCATCTTAGTTTTAATCTAGTTTTTAGTTTTAATAACTTAGCTTATTTTCAGTTATTTACAGCTTTTATTTCACTGCTTTGTAACACTTTCAAAATTAATGCAAGTTTGAAGTTTTTAAATCAATACCAGTGTTAAGTTTCTTAATTCAAATTGTTATTTTGTGTTTCATTAGAGTTCTCAATACAGCTTATTTATAAGCTGCCTTAATCAAGTAAATCTAAAAAGTTAAGTAGTAAAGAGAAAATCATACCAATCACTCTCAAATATACCACAGCTTATTGTATGGATGATAAGCCAGTTCTGGATGGGCTTATGGACTCTTACAACTTGTTTTCTACAAGTTACGAGCTTGTTATATAGTTGATTTAGCCCTGTTTTTTGAGCAGTGTTGTAAGTCTCTCTTTTTCTTACTTTACTTATTTATTGCAGAACTGTTAGTTCATTTGATAAAACTGTTCGGTGTTTAAGTTAATTACTACTAGACCAATTCCATGCTTATTTAAGAGCTTATTATTGATTAATTATTTGTTTTGATATAAGTGTTATCCTTTGGTTATTTGATAATCTGTTTTTAATTAGTTTGAAAGAAAAATGATTTTTAAAGGCTATTTTCAACTAACAGTACTAACCTGTAGTTAGTACTGCTAGTTCATTTTAGGAACAGTACTAACTCAACACTAGCAGTACTAACTTAAAGTTAGTACAAGGTAGTTTATTTTAGTTAATACTGGAGTTCATTTTACTTATCAGCTTATTACCTCTGCTTATTAAAGATTTTCTTAGCTTTTTAGAGTATATTAAACCATTTTCCTTTACTTTCTTTAGGGGTAAGCTTATTTAAGCTTATTCTCCTTTTCAAAATATTTTCAAGTATTCATCAGTTTTAGTTTTCTAGCTTATTTATCATTATAATCTATTCTTTTCGCTTATCCTTATGCTTAAGTGCTTATTTTGGGTAGTTAAACTTCTGTTTTAGCTTGTTTGCTCATTAATTGTCTCTTTGTGTTTTATTAGGCTAACAGTACTAACTTAGGCTAACAGTACTAACTTAAGCTAGCAGTACTAACTCCATGTAGAACAGGTAGTTAATACTGTTAGTACCTAGTTTGTAGAGAACTGTATGTTTATTATCTTGTTTAATTTAGCTTAATTGCTTTTTGTATTGCTTATTTTAGAAATAGTTTAGCTCATTTAATTTGTCTTAAGTTTATTTGAGTTTATTTGTGCCTTAGTATAAAAGTTTTAAGCGTTTTTGCCATTCCAAGCTTTTGTTCTTGTCCTAGCTTCTTCTCTTTGCTTATCTTTATGTGTATTTGCTTATTTTTATCAGTTTTAGTGCCCAATCATTCCTTGTGACATTCAAACACAAATTCCCAATCACATCCTTGTCATTTTCAAACATAAATCTTCAATCGTCTTGCGATTTTCCATCTCTAGCCTCGTTGGGACATAACGACCCGGGAACACTCTATACTGCTTCCGGTTTTACTTGGTCTCGCGTGATTCTGATCCTTGTTGTGTTTATATCATATATAGATAAGTTTTAAGGAGTAAGTTTCGGCGAGTCACCACTCATACTTAACTCTATCATTTTTCGTTCTTCGCGAATTTTCGCGAACGCTTAGCCTAAAAGTTAAGGAACAAGCTAGAGCTCAACACGCTCTATCAGGTCAAAATTTATTCTTATTCTACCCAGTAGGAAAATCAAAATTGTGACAAAACACTTATTTTATTTTTGAAAATTTTTTTAAAAAAATTTTTTCATTATTTTTGAATTTTTGGTTGAGGAAAAAACGGAGGTACGTGAGAACAATGAGCAAAAAAAGTTAAGAATTATAATCGAAGGAAAATTTTGGGTAATCTGCAAACAATCACAAGTACAAACAACAACAACAAGAATCGGAAGTGTACAAGCCTCCTCACATCACAAAGAAAAAGAAGATAGAAGGATAATCATGGGGTGCCTTCCACGAAGCGCTTTATTTTTGGTAACCGAGTCACATAGCTTGACTCGAACCCCAAATTCATTCGTCCTTGGAGAGAGTGTGGAGATCCTGGACTACCTTGGTGGTAATTTCTATATAGTCAACTGTATTTATACATTTTGGCTATCATCCTTAATAGGCTGCAGAGATCTATTCAGTAAGGGACAATCACAAGCACAAACAACAAGAATCGGAAGAGTACAAGCCTCCTCACATCACATTAGAAGTAAGAAAGAAGATAGAAGGATAAGCATGGGGTGCCTCCCACGAAGCGCTTTGTTTTTGGTAACCAAGTCACATAGCTTGACTCTGATCTTTGAGTCGTGAAGTTTCTTCGTCCTCTATTTATAAATCAAAGAATTCTCATAAGATTGATTACGAAGCTCATTAAGTTGAAGCTTACGGTGATCACCCGCGATTTTAAGATCGAAATTAGCATGTTTCAAAGCCCAATATGCTTTATGCTCTAACTCGATAGGTAAATGGCAAGACTTTTCGTAAACTAACTTATAAGGCGTACAACCAATCAGTGTCTTAAAAGCAGTACGAAATGCCCACAAAGCATCGTCTAGCTTGTCGGACCATGAGGCACGGTTTTCTCTAACCGTCCTTTCTAGAATACGTTTTAAACCTCGATTGGACACCTCCACTTGACCGCTTGTTTGAGGGTGGTAAGCGGTAGCAAGACGATGAGTGAACCCATACTTAGACATTACTTTAGCAAACTGATCATTACAAAAATGGGTCCCACGATCGCTTATTATAGCTCTAGGTGTTCCAAATCGGGCAAAAAGAGATTTTAAAAACTTTACTACAACCCTAGCATCATTTGTGGGGAGCGCCTTTGCTTCAACCCATTTTGAAAGATAATCAACAGCTACGAGGATGTATTTGTTTCCTCTTGAAGATGGAAATGGTCCCATAAAATCGATACCCCATACATCGAAGATTTCATAAACTTGGATAGCGTTTTGAGGCATTTCATCTCGTTGTGAAATTTTGCCTTGTCTTTGACATGTATCACAAGATTTGATCATCATATGGGCATCTCGATATATGGTAGGCCAAAAGAAACCGGCATCAAATACTTTTTGGGCGGTGAGATTGGCTCTTTATGGATGCCCCCGGTGGTCTTCATGGCAAGCTTTGAGGATCTCAAGAGCTTCTTGCCCATGCACACACCGTCGAATGATTTGATCCGCACAAGTACGAAAAAGATAGGGATCATCCCAGAAATAATGTTTAACGTCCTTAAAAAACTTCCTCTTTTGTTGAGTTGACATTCCTTTGATGATGATTCCCCGCATTGGTAATATGCCATTAGTCCGCAAACCATGGGTATTTTCACTAGGAAATATACTCCATGGTTTATAAAGGAAAAATGTTCATTTTATTGTCTTTGTTTTCTAACACATCCTTTTGAGATTCTCATGTTAGATAATTGTCTGCCGCAAGGTTCTCACTTCCTTTTTTATAAGGATGGTGATATAATTCTTTGTGAGAGAACCCACCGGAGCAACCTCGGCTTAGTGATTGCAGTTTTATATACTATAAAATATATAATAATATTCCAAAAGAGCAATTAAGAACTTTCCTAAAGTCTCCTTTAAGAAAAGCTCACTCTAAAAGATATATATAATATATATTATAGTTGTTTACGGGAAGTGATGCTTTCCCGGGTCGGTTTCCCCACAACTTATGAATTGAAACCTTGGCTTTAGCTTGGGATTATGATCTGAATGAGAGAACATGATATTTTGAGTTTATCTATAAAAGCAACAATTAAATTGAACAATTAAACGTAATTAAACACTTAAACTAATAAGGGAGCAAATAAAACGCGTCAAATACGAAATATACTAAATTTAACTCCTAAAAATGCAAACTAAAATTTTCTAAACCTAAAATTAGGACAAAGAAAATTTTAAGAGAAAGAAAAACATTTTTTTTGATTATTTTTGAATTTATTATGAATTAAAACTATTTTAATCTAATTAAATCCTAAAAAATAGCAAATTAAGTCCTAAAAATTTAGAAAAATGATTTTTTTATTTTTTTAAACTTAGAAAAGTCCTAAAGTACTTAAAAAAACTCAGGAAAACTATTTTAACATTTTTTTAAATTAAAATCTTATTTTAAAAATTAAAATTATAGTTCAAAAAATGAACGAATTTTAAAATCTATAAAATGATTTTCTGTATTTAAACTAAAAGTATTTTATTCTTATTACTAAAAATTATTTTTTTTATTGTATTTTTTCTGAAACTTTTTTCTATTTTTTATGATTTTTCAAAAATTTAAAACCTTAGAAAAATGATTAAAAATAATCTTCTGAATAGAAAAATATGAAAAATTCAGGGAAATTCCTAAATGCAACAAAGTTCAAAGGAATTAAGAAGGAACCCCACAGCTTATTAATAGCTGTGGAAAAAAAGCTATAAAGGCTACGGCTTTTAATAAAAAGCTAAAAGAATAATAAGTATAAGAATTAATTGGACGGAGAGATGCTATCGGATGAGCTAATGAATAGCATGGTGTGTAAGTGTGTGGGTTTGTGTGAAAGACCCACCCCCCCCCACACCGGGTCACGGGTTCAAGGTTTGGTTTATACCCTTTTTTTTGCATTTTTTATTTTTTGCCAAAACTAAAAGCTGGTTCCTATTAAGCAAACATTTTAAGACTTCTTTAATAAGATGAGTTTAAGCCAAAATCTCAAAATTAAGCTCTTATGAAGTCTTAATAATAAGACTGTCATCTGGAAAGTGGGCTTTGAGTTCAAAATGGCTTACTTGGACTTAAACTCTTGCACAAAGCTCAATATAAGCTCAAAATCAAAAATAAAAACTGTTCTAGAATCCCTATGAGATGCAGAAGCTTAATCTAACAAGCTACTCAATCTAAAATCACTACAAGACTTCTAAATCTAGGATTAAAAACAGCAAACTCAGGAATAAAACTCAAAAATCTCAAAAAGACATTAAGCTAAAAAGCACAATAAGCTATTTCAGAGGCTAAGCTTTTGAAAACTTAATTACCTATCTATAAGCTAATAATCCAAATCATAAAAACAAGTATTATAAGCTAGAAATTCGAATTAAGAAGCTAACCACTAGATACTACTGTTTTTGGCTTTTTGAGGATTTTTGATGAACTTTTAAAACTGATTTACCTAAGATAATAATCTAGAAAATGAAAAATAAGCTTTAATCTATATTAAGCTATGTGAATACTATTAACCTACTGATTTTAAACCCTAGACATAATTACTAGCCTTAAATGAATGATTAAAAAGACAGCGTACTAATTGATGTTGAGTATGCTGCTAACAATTTGACAAAAAGGCAAAACTAATATGCAGGTTACCTTAGTGTTTATACCTGCATAACACACTCAAAGTGAGTGTGTTTGAACACAATTCAAACACAAACAAAACCTTTGATGGCTTGTTTCAAATTTTCACAAGCAAAAAACAAATATTATTTTATCTTTTTTGTTTTCAGTGCAAAAATACCCTGTGCAAAAAACAAGAAAAGGTAAGTCTAATAATGATTATGAACTTAAACTGACAGTTCAAACCAACTCATATCCTAATCAAATAAGCTAATCAAGCTAACCAAAGAAAAATCACCAAATTCCTTTGACTTTTGAAAGTCAATTAGCACTAATCCAAACACCCCTTAAAATCCTTGACAGATTCCATTTAGCTTAGTAATTGAAATCTACTTATCTAAACCTTTATATCAGATATTAATTAGTTTTTAACAAGCTTAATAAACATGAATTCATAACCTAATAAGCTAAATTCTAAGATCTACTCTTATGCTATCTATTTTTTTTGTTTTTTGAGATTTTTAATGGCAAACAATGAAAACTAAGCTCTAAACTAGACTAGCTAAAAACAGATAGTAAATCATGATTAATAAGCAACATGAATCACAAATAAGCCCAATTAAGTAACTGGATAAGCAGTTTAAACTACTAATAAGAAAATAGGCAGTTTTAAGCTAAAAATTAAATGACAAAGGGAACTTAAAAGAAAACTTACAATTGGCTTCAGCTAAACAGAAGCATGGGCTCAAATGAGCTTATCAACAGCTCTGGCTTATCCTAAGATAAGCCAATAAAGTCCTTGGGAGCTTTCCTTTATAAGTCCACTTCCCATTTAGCTTAAAAGTTCAAATATCAAAGGAATTATACTTGTTTTGGTTGTTTACTAGATTAAATGAGTTATTAAGCTTTATCATAAGCTTAGAGACTTATGAGAGCTAAAATAGAGCTTATTAAACTGAGGCTTATCACTTTGGCTTATTGAGAGCGTATGAGAAATATACAAGAGCTAAAGACAGGATTTCTTCAGAGATAAAAAACTTAATTTCATAATCTCAATGCCATGATTACATGATGATTGAAAAGAAAATTACAACTGATTAAAAGAAAATTACCATAAGCTATTAAAAAGCTAAAAGCTAAACTAGGTGTAAAAAGGAAAAAAGATGGATCGTATATGTGTGAGGAGTGTGAGCATTTATAGCCTTTCATAGATCCTTTTAGGCCTCCCTTGCTACCCACTCTCCTGCCAATCATAGCCATTCATTCCATCAATCATTGGGGCTTTGATCTAAGCCGTTAGATCAAAATCTATCTCACATGGATTGCCAAGCTGGCAATCCCTTGATGTGACATTTGTGCTAGTTGTGTGAGTGAAACCAATGCAAAACGACTCTTTTCCTTGTGCTTCCTTCATCCACATGGCTTAATTGCTTGGGTAAGCCAATGAGGAGCCTTGATATGACTGATTTGTCCTTGCCATCCTGTTCTAGAATCCTTGAATTGTCGTTTGTATCCCTTGATTGACAATAGCCCCATGTTCTACCCTGGGTGGTGAATTGGTAGGGATGAGTGAATAGTGGTAAGTTCTTGGCGCCTTTTTTCTTTTAACTGAAAAACGGGTGTGTAAGTTTGAGACTATGGCAAGAATGGTCCCTGTGGTTTTTGAAATATAAACCAAATGAAATCCAAGTGTAATTAATCTTTCTCTTTTGGCACTTTTAATCCCTAGAGTTTATAAAAGGTTATTGGGCTTATGAACCGGGTAGGGTTTTTGATAAGTTTAGGGCCCATTAAGCCTTAGGGACCATTTGTGTAACTTTTGGAACTTGGGGGACTTAAATGGAAACATTGGGATTTTTGTCTTCTAGTGGTTGACTTCTGTTGACCAAGGTTTGACTTTCTTTGACTGAAGCTTGACCATAGTTGACTTTTCTTGACTTCGGCTTTGAATCCTTGTTTCTTTGTGCTCTTCCGTTTCCCGTGTCCGTGTTTGTCCATTTTTGACGGTTTTCTTGTGATATTTTATCCGTACCTTCACACATAAAACACAAAAACAAGTATATTTTTGCCATTTTAAGTATGTTTTTAGTCATTTAGGGTCATTTTTTGTGTTAACGGATATGTGTGTTTTACACTTATCAAAATTCCACCAAAACTATTCGATTGAGTTATCCTCTCGCCATTATCTACTTGCCTTATAACCAAATACCTCGAAAACTTCCCAATCTAAACCTTTGAAAAGTAGCAAAGAAATTTTGATTTGAGGAGAGCTAAGAGATCACAAGTTATAAAACACCCGATTTCCCATTTTCAAAGATTTTTTATTTTTTATGATTTTTCTTGATAGACTACCTAACTACAACTTGTGTGACATAATGTATTGTTTTCATTACCTTTTTGGTAACTTTAAAGATCATGGAACAAAAAGCACTTGAAAAATGTCTTAAAAGATAAATTCGTCATTCTCGATTTTTCACTTTTTCCAAACTAAGCTTAAAAATAGATCACCGTTAAGTACGAGCTAAGATGCTAAGAATACCTATAATTACAACTTGTGAATTTCTCTTTAAGACTAAATAATTTATTTTAAGTGTGTGTGCTCCAATTTAATTTAAACCATTAAATACATATTTAGATTAGTTAGAAATTCCGACTAAGCTTTACAACATGGCCTTTTGGGCTATAATATGTTAATAACATAGTAAGATCACAACTCAAGCAAACAATAATTTCCTTAGCTAAAGAAATCGTGGTCTCACTTGCACAAAAAATGATTTATTCTCTGGTCATCCCCACCGTTATCGGGTATTTAGTGCTAAGGCTTTATGAACACCCAATACGGAGAATAATATTCGTGACGCATTGATCTTTCACGTTGTAAAAAGCTTTGCAGAATTTGCATAATTTTGGTTTCAAAAGTTACTTTGGTTTTAGAAAAGGAAACTTTTACTATTTATTTTCTAACTTACAACATTATTATTACTATTTACATTATTAGGCTAGGAACCGGTATCACTTTTCTTTCAACGACACATCGGCCACGCCTCCGACAAGAGTCAGTGTACTTATTATGATACTGACCCTCAATATACATCCTCCACCCTTTCTTTCGATGTCACATCGGGAGCGAACCGACAAATGCCCATGTATTTATTGCGATGGAGTTTGTATATTAATTATTAACACTAAGGATTTATAACTTGCATCCTTTTTATTCACCAACTATATTTTTTATTTTTTTTATTTTTTTATTTTTTTTAGACTATATTTGCTAATAACACATTATTTTTGCAAATAGAAAAAATTTCGTTTTAGAAAACCAAAGTATATGCTTGAACCAAAATTCTTATTTACAAATGATGTCGACTTCATTAATAAAGCTTTTTCTCTAAATATGTTGATTAGACTTTTAAGCGTTTAACTTCCAATTGTAAAAATTAAAAGAGAAACAGTATGATTAATCATTTTAAGATACTTCGGGGAAGAAAAACCAGACAAGTTATCTTATAAGCCGTTAAGTTTCCAAAAATAAACTTTGTTTAGCATCCTATTCGTAATTAACAATATCATCTTCTTATTCTTTGCAATTTTAAAATCTCTAATAAGGATTCGCAAATACTTAGACTATATAAAATCCAAACTCGGGCATATTTAAATTCTACTTGGATTAGCACAAGTCTTAATTTACTAATGATTTCAAGTCTAGCATGTTTAAAGTCTACATTGGAGATTGCACAAAACTATCATCATTAATTGTTAAGGGAGAAAGCTAGAACTCAACACGTTCGATCGGGTCAAAAATTACTTCTTATTCTCACCAACGAAAAACCTACATTCGTGTCTAAACACTTATTATTATTTTTTATTTTTTTTATTTTTTTTATATATATATATTTTATTTTTTTGATTAAAAACTAAAAAATTTTGCTATTTTTGGGGGAAAACGGGTACGTGAGAACAAAACAATAAGCAGGTAGGTAACATCTAATCGATTGATTTCCCTCCCCCAAATCTAAAACGAAACATTGTCCTCAATGTTAATGCCGGGTCTCTACGCGAAATCTTGTCGTTTTATTAATTATGACTTTGGCATTTTTTTGGACTTTGGCCTTGATTTTGCACAGTCTTTTCCATTCCATGCTCAGTTTTGTCATTTTGGCTTGGTTTTCTGTCTTTTTGTTGATATCCACTTCCTGCACAATACAAATGCAAAACAAACATATATTTGGCAGTTTTTGTCTGTTTTTGGTCATTTAAGCTCGTTTTTAGAGGTAAAAGATATGTGTAATTAAGCACATATCAGTCCTCACGCAATATCACATGCCTTATAACCAAATACCTCGAAAGCTTCCCCAAACTAAACCATTGAACTCCTACGAAGCGGCTTGTTTTTGTTCACCGAGTCGCAAGCTCGACTCGATCCCTGAATTTAGTTGTCCTTAGGGAAAGTTTGGAGATCCGGGATAACCAATGGTGGTGTATCCCCTCTATAGTAGTGCTTCAAATGGTGGCAATTGACTTTGAAATTGGAACCATCGGCATGAGACAACTTGGCAGTGCCATAAGGATAAACTTCGGTGATTGTGAAAGATCCGGACCATCGGGACTTGAGCTTTCCGGAGAAAATCTTTAATCGGGAGTTGAAAAGCAAGACTTGATCACCAACATTGAAGATTCGGTTCTTTATCTTGGAATCGTGTAGCTTCTTTGTCTTCTCCTTGTAGATTAGCGAATTCTCGTAAGCTTGATCACGAAGCTCGCTAAGTTCATTGAGTTGAAGCTTTCGATGATCGCCCGCGGTCTTTAAATCGAAGTTGGCATGCTTAAGAGCCCAATATGCTTTGTGTTCTAGTTCAACTGGTAAGTGACACGCTTTTCCATAGACTAACTTGTACGGAGTACATCCAATTGGAGTCTTGTAAGCGGTCCTAAAAGCCCATAATGCATCATCTAGTTTGTCGGACCATGAGGCACGGTTTTCTCCTACCGTCCTCTCCAAAATTCTTTTGAGACCTCGATTCGTGACTTCAACTTGACCACTCGTTTGAGGGTGGTAAGGAGTCGAAAGACGATGGGTGACACCATATTTAGACATAACTTTATCAAATTTGTCGTTACAAAAATGGGTCCCACGATCGCTTATGATTGCTCTCGGAGCACCGAATCGGGAGAAAAGGGATTTTAAGAACTTAACAACTACTCTAGCATCGTTGGTGGGGAGCGCTTTTGCTTCAACCCATTTAGAAAGATAATCGACGGCTACTAGAATATATTTGTTACCTCTAGACGATGGAAAAGGTCCCATAAAATCGATACCCCATACATCGAAAATTTCACAAACTTGGATTGCATTTTGAGGCATCTCATCACGTTGAGAGATTTTGCCTTGTCTTTGACATGCATCACAAGACTTGATCAATTCGTAGGCATCCTTATAAATCGTAGGCCAATAAAAACCGGCATCAAATACTTTCCGAGCTGTGATGTTAGCACTGTGATGGCCCCCGGTGGGTCCTTCATGACAAGCTTTGAGAATTTCAAGAGCTTCTTGGCCAAATACACATCTACGGATGATTTGATCTGCACATGTTCGAAAGAGATAGGGATCATCCCAAAAGTAATGCTTTATGTCCTTGAAAAACTTCCTCTTTTGTTGGGTTGACATTCCTTTGATAAGAAAATTTCCCGCGTGGTAGTTTGCTATATCGGCAAACCACGGGATATTTTGATTATCATAAGAAGTCACCATATTCAATGTTTCAAGAGGAAAAGTTTCATTAATATCTTTAGGATCAAAAACATTCTCATATGGGTTTTCAAGACGAGAGAGGTGATCGGCTGCATAGTTTTCAGCTCCCTTGGTATCGATAACTTTGAAATCAAATTCCTGAAGAAGTAAGACCCATCTAAGCAATCGTGCTTTGGCGTCTTTTTTGTTGAAAAGATATTTTAATGCGGAATGGTCTGTGTAAACAACACTCTTGTTCATGATTAGATATGATCAAAACTTCTCAAATGCGTAAACAACTGCAAGCATTTCTTTTTCGGTTGTTGTATAGTTTGATTCTGCTTCAGTCATTGTCTTACTTGCATAATGAATTGGTCGAAAATGCTTCTCAATCCTTTGTCCTAGAACCGCACCTATTGCATAATCACTTGCATCGCACATGATTTCAAAAGGTTGGTCCCAATTCGGAGCAATGAGAATTGGAGCTTCGGTTAACTTCTTTTTCAATGTTTGAAAGGCTAGAATGCAATCTTCCGAGAAAATGAAAGGAGTGTTTTTCTCTAAGAGATGGGTCATGGGTCGAGAGATTTTGGAAAAGTCTTTGATGATTACTTCGTAAAAACCATCAAGCCGAGAAAACCTTGAATACCCCTTAACGTTTAGTTAGGTGAGTAGCATTGAAAATCACATCGATTTAGCTTTGTCGACTTCAATTCCTTTCTTTGAGATCTTAAGTCCAGTACGATACCTACTTGTTCAACATGAAATGATTTTTTCCCAATTTAGAGCTAAGTTGGTGTCTTCACACCGTTTAAGCATTTTTTTTCTAGATTGGTGAGGCACGTAGAAAAAGAATTTCCAAAAACCGAGAAATCATCCATGAAGACTTCCATTGTCTTTTCAATCATGTCATGGAAGATTGCCATCATACACCTCTGAAACGTGCCTGGTGCATTGCATAAACCAAAAGGCATGCGGCGATAAGCAAACGTTCCGTATGGGCAGGTGAATGTGGTCTTTTCTTGGTCATTTGGATCAATTGGAATTTGAAAATAACCCGAGAAACCGTCGAGGAAACAATAGTACTCATTTCCTGCGAGTCTCTCAAGCATTTGATCCATGAACGGCAAAGGGAAATGGTCTTTTCTTGTAGCTTCGTTCAACTTGCGATAATCTATACATACTCTCCATCATGTTACAAGTCTTGTCGGCACTAATTCGTTATCATCATTGGTTACTACGATCATTCCTTCTTTCTTTGGTACACAGTGTACTGGGCTCACCCAAGGACTATCCGAGATTGGGTAGATCAATCCAGCGTCAAGAAGTTTTTCAACCTCTTTTTTAATGACATCATGGATCTTTGGATTAACCCTTCTCTGATGTTGGACCGCTGGTTCATAGTCGTCTTCCATTAGAATTTTATGAGAACAAAATTCTGGGTTAATACCCTTAATGTCAGAGAGCTTCCAAGCAATTGCTTGCTTTCGGGATTTAAGAACCTTTATGAGAGCGGTCTTCTCATCATCACTCAAATCTTTGGCAATTATGACAGGCAACTTGTTGTTATCTGCTAAAAATGCGTATTCGAGATGAGGTGGTAAGTCCTTAAGTTCAACCTAAGGGTTCCCCCCCCCCCCCCACCCCCCCCCCTCGGAGGTCATACGATTGAAGATTCGACAGATTTACAAACTTTAAGCTCTTTCTTGATTTCTGGTAAGTAATTTCTTATTTAGTGACGGTGAAGTCATAGAACAGTTATGAGAAGAGATTCGAGAAGGAGAATGTCCCCCTCTGGGTCATAATAAGCTTCATCAACTTCCGGTGAAGTTGGATCATCGGCTAGAGCAAGAAAAGTATCAGCTTCTTCCAAAAGTAGAAAATCACTATCCCCGAAAGGAGTGAGAGTCGGAGAAGAATTTGAAACAATCGGATCGTATCCGGGAGAAGGATTGCCATACGCAACTGAGTCGGAAAAATCTAAGACTTCTTGTGAATATTCTTCACACGTAACATCAATAAGATCAACTTTCTTCAACGATTCGAGATTGTTGTACGAAATAGAAGGCGTATCACCACATTTAAGGGTTAAAGATTGATCATCGTTTCTAAGCGTTATCTCTCCTTCGTAAACATCGATTAAAGCATGAGCCGTCCTAAGAAAAGGTCTCCCGAGTATCAACGGTACTCGAGGATCGGCTATGAAATCAAGAACAACAAAATCGGCCGGAAAGTAGAATTTTCCTACCTTGACAAAAACATTTTCGGCTACACCGGTTGGTTTAGAAATTGTTCGGTCGGCTAATTCTAACACCATTTTAGTATCATTTAGGCCCGGGAGTCCAAGCTTTTTCCAAATGGAAAGAGGCATGAGATTAATGCTAGCACCTAAATCGGCTAGGGCTAAGCAATTATCAAACTCCGAAAAATCACATGGGATAAGAAATCGACCGGGGTCACCTAGCTTCTCCGGAAGCTTTTTAAGGACAACCGCACTACAATTTTCATTCAGAGGTGTCTTGGTTAACTCGATTAACTTGTCTTTGTTATTAAGCATCTTTTTGAACATAGGAGCAAATTTTGGCATATGAATGAGAGCGTCCGCGAAACTTAGCTCAAAGTGAAGATTACGGAAAATTTCCATAAACTTGGAAGCTAGGATATCATCCTTTTCACGGAGTTTCTCTTTTGCAAGTCTTGAAGGGTAAGGCAAACTAGTCTTAGTCTTTTGAGTAACGAGAGGCTCATTGATTGGTTCTTTGTCTTGGTTTTGATCTTGGACCAAAGGAGGTTGGATGTCTTCGGTGCTAGGTAGCTCCGTATCCTTTGTCACCTCGGTTTCCTTTTCCACCACCGGCGGTGGAATTGGAGGTCCATCATAGGAGGCACCACTTCGTGTGGTAATGGCCTTGGCTTCGTTCCTAGGATTTGGAATGGTATTGCTTGGTAACGAACTTGAACTTGAAGCTTGATTGGTGTGATAGTTTTGCATGAAACTTAGCATCATCTTTTGAAAATCATCTTGTTTCTTTTGAGAATCATTGTGACTTCTTTGAAAATTATCAAACTTCAATTGCAAATTATTCATGTTCGCATCATTAGCCTTAGCATAACTCTCAAAATCCGTTTTAGAAACACCTTGAATTTGTGAAACGGAGTAAAACTTGAATTTAAACCAAAAGGTTGTGATGTTGGTGTTTGATAAGTGGGCTTGATAAACGGCTCCTTGATTGTTTTGACGGTTTTGGTTGAAATTGCCTCCACGGTTTTGACTCGAATTGAAATTGTTTCCTTGATATCGGCTTTGGTTTCCTTGGTTGTTTTGAACATTTGGTTGATTAAAACCGGGTGGTCTCATTTGGTTTGCCAAATTAGGAGGATTTCTTTGAACAAAATTGCCAACGGCGGCGGTTTGTTGGAATTGATGAATGTTATCATGAAAAACGGGAAATTCATTCCTTGTTAACGGACAATTGTTGAAATTATGGTTTGAACCACATGTAACACAAACTTCCTCGACTGCTTTGACGGTAGCAGGAGTCGATTGTTTTTCACTAATCGCTTTCTCTAAACGGCTCATTCGAATATTCATTTTGTCTTCAAGTAAGGCGGCCATTTGTTGAATCTCGAAAGAATTATTAGAAGGTGAAGAAGTAGAAGAAGGAGCATTCGTAATCGCGCACATTAATCATATCGGACACTTCTTGAATAACGCACTTTGGGATTTACTTTCGATTGATGGCAAACCTTCACGAGGCTTCTTATCTAAAAATTGCACCCTCGCGGAATCTAAGGCATCTTGAATCATTGGTATTCAAAGAATTGTAAAACGTATCAAGTTTATATAATCATGAGAAACCATGAAATGAGGAACATTGACGAAGAAGTACTTTGAAACGTTTCCCATGCTTTCGTTGAAAGTATCCATCGGTTCTTTGTAGAATTAGTGATTTTATTTCGCGAAGGTACGTTGTTTTTCGAAGGGAAAAGAATTGGTTTATATTTCGAGACAAGATCATCCCACGTTAGAATCGATCTAGGAGGTTCCTTATCTAGCCAATCTCGGGCTTCACCGTCTAGAGAGAAAGGAAAAAGCAAAAGCTTAATCGAAGTGTTCGGAACTTCGGGATGTCTAAACGTTGAAGTTACTTTGTTGAAAAATCAAAGATGGTTATGAGGGTCTTGGTCTACCCGTGAACTTATTACTTTGCACAAGATTGATCAAAGGTTGTTTAACTCAAACTTGTTTTGCATTTAATCAGGTGGAACAACAATAGCAATCTTCGTATCCCTCATGGAGCTTGAAAGCATTTAAGCACGGTACGATTGTCGGCCATTGTGAATCTCGGATTCCTCAACAATAACCTGTTGTTATTTTGTTGTTGTCCCGACGATTTCGAATACGAGCATGAATCGAGTCGCATGCAGCTAAAAATAAAGAATTAAAAAAGAAAACAAAAATTACACACATGTTTTTTGGATTTTGAATTTTTTTTTACAATCAATTTTAAACGGATACACGAAAGACAACTTAAAACCAAATAATCAACTTACTTCACGGTAGCTCTTAAAAATTTCTTCTTAAGGTGAGCCGTATTTCGTAAGTGACACAAATGGCAAGTTTTTGAATCTTTGGTTCGATTTGGGAACTTTTCAAGTTCACCGGAACTTATTTATGATAATACCTCAATTGAAGGTATTTCTTTTACCAACTTTGTGTATTTTATTTCTTTTTAAGGACAATTTTTTTATATTTTTGATTTTTTTATATGATAACTATACTAAAAAGAAAAAGAAAATATTTTTTACTTTTTATATTTTTTAATTTTTTTTTGAATTTTTGAAATATTTAACAAAAATGAAACTTTCGAGGACGAAAGGATCTTCAAACCAAATCAACAAACGTAAACAACGGAATCTTTAACACAAGTCCCCGGCAGCGGCGCCAAAAATTGATTAATAGATTTCAATACACTATAAAATATATAATATAATACCACAAGAGCAATTAAGAAAATTCCCTAAGGAAATTTTTACTCTTAAAAGATATATATATAATATATAGTACGTATATTTAACCGGGAAGTATGATCACCCGGGTCGTTTCCCCAACGACTTGTGAAATTGAAACCACGTTTTAATTCGGATTATGATTTGATCGAGAGAAAAGATATTTTTGATTATCTATAACTACTAAATAAAAGCAATAATTAAAATGAACAATTTAAACACTTAAACAATTAACGGGAAACGAATAAAACGCGACGAATAAGCAAGTACACTAAAATTAACCCCTAAAAATGCAAACTGAATTTCTAAACCTAAAATAGGACAAAAGAAAATTTTAAGAAAAAGAAAAACATTTTTTTGATTATTTTTGAATTTATTATGAATTAAAAACTATTTTAATCTAATTAAATCCTAAAAAATAGCAAATTAAGTACTAAAAATTTAGAAAAATGATTTTTAAACTTAGAAAAGTCTAAAATAACATAAAAACTCAGAAAACTATTTTTAACTATTTTTAAAATTAAAATCCTATTTTTAAACTTAAAATTAAAGGCTCAAAAATGAAAATTAAAATCTAAAAGGTGTAAAAATGATTTTACTGGATGTAAACCTAAAAGTAATTTTTATAAAACTAAAAACTATTTTTTTGTAATTTTCTGAAACTTTTTCTATTTTTTATTGATTTTTCAATTTTTAAACCTACGAAAAATCCTAGAAAATAAACTAATAATGGAAAAATTCTCAAAAAATCAGGAAAAGTCCTACTAGCAACAAGGAAGAAGAGAAAAATAAAACTAAACAAACAGCTAATCAAATAAGCTCTAAAATAAGCTGGATAAGCTACGGCTTATAAAATGAAAAGGAAATGAATAAGACTACTAGTATTAAATGGGGGGAAAGGTTACTGGATGAGCTATTGAAGCAAATGGTTAAGGCGTATGGTTTGTGTGAGTAAGGTCGTGGGTTCAAGGCAGGCAAACCCCCTTTTTGCTTTTTTTTTATTTTTGACTTTTTAACAAAACTGAATTTTGGAACTTATTAAGGACTTATTTTTAAGCAACTTTCATGAAAGAAACATAAGCTGAAAACCAAAATTGAGCTCACAAAGAGCTTATAAAAGCTGCTGAATCAGTAAGTGGGCTTTTGCCCTTACTTTCACTTAAGCACTTGCAAAAAGCTCAAATTAAGCTCAAACTTAAATCTGAAAACTATTCTATAAAGCTTATAATGCACTTAAGCTAGAAATGAAAAGCTAATATGAAAACTAACACTATATCCTATCTGAATTTGAAGATGAAAGAACTAAACTCAGAATGCACACTTAAACACTCAAAATCAAATTAAGCTAACTAATTCAAAAAGCTAACTCAGACCTTAAGCTTTTGCAAACTAGCTAAACTTCTTATGAACTATAAATCCAAAACATAAAATCAAACACCTTAAGCTAGAAATCAAATTTAAGAAGCTACTTTCTAATTCCTACTGATTTGTGGCTTTTTGGCTAATTAATGACTTTTTAAGAGCAAATGCATACTAGGATTTAAGCTAGAAATATAAAAACTAACTTAAACTATATTAAGCTACACCTAATCTATAATCAACTTAAATTTAAAATCCTAAAACCTAAGTTTTCTAGCTAAAATTAAACCTAAAAGTGACAGCAGTACTAACTGCTGTTAGTACTGATGCACTTGGCAAGAGTACAAAAGCCTAAATGCAGGTAACCTATGTGGTTACCTCTGCACTTAATACACTCACTAGGAGTGTAAAAACTTAAAGCAAGCAAGATCTAAGCCTTAGAGGGCTTAGATCAAATTTTCACAAGTTAAAAAGAAATGATAGACTCCCCTGGTGCAGGAACCCCTTATTTAAACCATAACTTGTTTAATTTTGAAAACTAACTTTTGAAAACTGTTTTCCTACTGATTTTAAATGATACTTAAACTAACTCAAGCAATAGACACTAGTCATTTTGACTTTTAAAGGTCAAAGAAGCTTAAACCAAACACTCCTTATAGGCTGACAGAATTTGCTTAAGCTATCAAACTTGAATTTCTTCTAACAAAGCATCATTACCAGATCTTAAACAGCTTATATTAAACTTGATAAACATAAATCAACAATCTACTTAAGCTTAATCTAGAATCTAAGCTATGCTAACTAATTTTTTTGGTTTTTATAGATTTTAAGACAAATTAAACACTAATCTAGATTCTAACTATACTAAGCTAAAACAGATGGTTTATAAGCACTAAGAAACAAGTTAAAACACAAATAAGCAATAAGAAAACAGATAAGCACTTTTAATAAGCAAATAAGCAAATCTAAGCTAATTAAGCAATTATTAAGCTAAAACTTAAAATTAAAGAAGACTTACAATGAGCCTAGCTAAACAAGGCTTAAAATGCTCTTAGAGCTTATTCAACAGCTCTGGCTTATTAAAAATAAGCCAGTATAAGTCCATGGGAGTCCTTCCACATTTGACTCCCCTTCCATTAGCTTAATAGTCCACAAGTCAAGGTAAGGTATTAGTTAAACTGATTTTAGATTTTAAATATGATTAGGACTGAATTAAGCTCAAATCATGAGCTTATAGACTCATGAGAGCTGAACATGAGCTTATGAGAGCTTATTGGTAAGATGAGAGTTGAGAGCTTATGAATGTGAAACAAAGTGATGAAAACTAAATTGAAATTTTATTAATTGAACTAAACAGATTACAAGAGATTTAAAATGAAAATTACATTTATACTAAAAAAGCTTCATAAGCTAAATTACTTAAAAGAAAAATTACATGAAAAAGAGATGCCATGTGTGTGAGAGGTGAGGGCCTTTTATAGTTGCTGAGAGAACCTTCTAGGGGTCTGAGCACTCCCCACGCTCCCTTTAATCTCTGCCGTACAATCCTTCAATGATTGGCAAATCATTTATAACCCTTGGATCATGATTAGCCTCACACAGATTGCCAGCGTGGCATCCGTGTGATTTACTTGATTGTGCTTCTTATGTGAGTACTTCAAGTGTAGAATCCCACATCCCCTTGTGCTTTCTTGCTTCCACTGTGATCCGACTTGAGTGAGCCACTTAGAGTGCTTGATTTGACAATTCTAACCCTGCTATCATGTTTGTGAGCCCTTGAATTGTCTTAATTGACCTTTAATTGTAGAAAAGCCCTATGATTAAGACTAAGGTGGATTTTGGGGGAACGAAGGAATATTAACACACCCTTGCGCCCTTTAAATAACTGAGCAAGCCGTGGTAAATCATTTTTTAAACATGTGTAATGCAAATTCAGTCCCTCTCTTTGATTATTTAACAGTTGTAATGTAAAACAACTTTTAAAAATGGCAACTTAAGTCCCTGTGGTTTTAATAAAAGAGGGTATTGGGCTAGGGTTTGGGCTAGTGGGCTTTTGTTGTGGGCTTGGACTTGGTTTTTGGTTTAAAGGTTTCTGGGTATGGTTTTTTATTAGGGTTTAAAGGGCCCAATAAGAGTTAGGCCTATTTGGTAACTTTGGGAAATTTAAGGGATGATTTGAACAATTGGGAGTTTGTCATTTTGTGGTTGTACTTCTCGTTGACCCAGGGTTGACTAAAGGTTGACTTTCTTGCTTGGCTTTGAATCCTTGGCTTCCTTTGTGCTGTCTCCGTTCCTTGGTCCGTGTTATTAGCCCGTTTTTGACGGTTTTTCCCGTTATGATTTTTGACATACCGTAACCTGCACACACAAAACACAAAAACAAGTATATCTTGGCCATTTTAAGTGTGTTTTGGGTTTAATTGGGCCATTTTAGGTATAAACAGATATGTGTATTTTACACATATCAATCCCCCCAAACTAAACGAGTGCGTATCCTCACGCAATATACATTCCTTATACACATTATCTCTAACTTCCCCAAACTAAACCTTGAAAAGTAGCAAAGATTTTGTGAGTAGGGCTAAGAGATCACAAGTTATAAAACACCCGAATTCCTATTTTCAAAACTTTTTTCTATTTTTATGATTTTTCTTGATAATTAACTACCTAACTACAACTTATTTGTGTTGACATAATGTATTGTTTTCATTACCTCATTGGTAACTTTAAGGATCATAGAACAAAAAGCACAATTAAGTGTCTAAAAGATAATTTCATCATTCCCGATTTTTCACTTTTCCCATGCTAAGCTTAAAAATAAGATCACTGTTAATTACAAACTAAGATGCTAAGACTACTTACAATTACAACTTGTGATAATTTAGCTCTTTTCTCAAAAGTCAAGTCTCCAATCGTTTCAACTATCTCCTCTGGTAGATCGAAAACAGGGATCGGTGGAGTGGGGGTGGAAGAATATCCTTCTTCCTTATGTCAAGCTGAGCTGAGAAACAAGAACATTGAGAGAAGGTGTGGAGTGTGTTTCTGAATTTGGCTTGCTTCTTTTGGGTAGTTTTCTTCTGATTTATATGCCTTTGGACGAGAGAGAAAGTCTGCAAGGACGTTTTTTGTTCCTTTGATGTGTTTTACTATGAACTTCCACTGTGAGAACCAATTTGACCACCTCAAAAGTTGTGCATAAGAGGGACGCAACTTTCTTGAACGTAGCATGGGGCGAAGAAAGGAAGACATGTCCATTTCAACTTGGAACTCATGTCCTATTAGATGAAACTGGAACTTCTTAATGCCTCGTTTGACTGTAATGATTTCTTTAAACGTTGAGTGATAATGCTGCTCAGATGCTTTAAACGTGCCACTCTTGTATCCACAAACGTGTCTTTTATTATTATTATCTTGAACAAGTAGGACCGCTCCCAAACACTCATCACTTGCATATGTGTGTAGGATTATTTTTTCTGCGGAGGTAGGAATCTTTAATGGAGGCATCTAATCTGCTAGGCACTTGATCGCTTTCACTGTTTCAGTTTGTCTTGACGTCTACTGTGGGGGGGGGGATTTTTTTTTAACATGGGGAACAACAAGGCAGTGTGATGTGATAGTTTTGGCAAAAAATCTGCCATATAGTTGACTAACCCAAGGAACTGCTGAATCATCTTTTGTGAAGATAATTCATCTGGGAACTTTAGTACTTCCTTCTTCTTCTCTAATAACATAATCACATACTTGGTGACTAGAGAATAAAACTTTGAAAGTAATTCTGCATGAGACTGTTCATCCGGAGAAAACAGGAGGATATCATCAATGTATACTAGTGTATTGGCGAGGAATGGCTCAAAAATGGTTATCATTTCTTTTTGGAAAGCTGATGGAGCATTTTTTAAACCAAATGGAATTACTTTCCACTTGTAATGATGATTTGGTATACAAAACGCCATTTTTAGTCTGTCTTCAGGCTTGATACCTAACTGCCAAAACCCATATTTGAGATCAAACTTAGAAAGAACTTTAGCATCTGCCAAGTTCTGAAACAAGGATTTCTTTTGCGGGAGTGGGAATTTACATCAGCTAACAAAATGATTACTATAGGCTGATACAATTAATAAACCAATCTTTGTTTTCCCATGACCTGCACCTTTCTTATTGACATAAAAGGTTCACATCCCATGTGAGGTATTGGTACAATATATGCCTTGAAACCAGTTGTTCACACTCTTCTTTAGCAAGTTGGTAATGATCAGATGTTCATTTCAGGTACAAAGCTTTCTATAGGAGTTACATATTGTGTTTTGTTTAAAAGGAAGTGCAGACGAAAAAATTAAGGTATTCAAACCATAACGAGCAAGGAGGAATTCGGTAATGAGGAGGGTGGCCCAACAGGTTTGTATGAGTCTTTTCTTATACTGCTTGGATATTGAATATGGGTTGGGTTGGATGCTTGCGACAAAAGGGATGCATGGCCGTCCACGGATTAAAAGCGTACTGTACATGAAGCACCTTCACCTGACTAAAAGTTTTGGTAGTTAATGCAGGATGTCAAAACCAACAAGAGATCTTTCCATTGAGAGCTTGAGCCTAGGAGCCTCTTTTAATTACGCATTTGGAAACAACCGAATATTAATAGGGACGCTTATTTTGTCAATGACAAATTTTTCCCCCATAAGCAGCGCCATGAAATTTGATGTCATGAGGCTTCCAAAGTCTGATCTGGGAGGATAGTAGGATTCTAATGAGACTGAGAAACCAGTACAAAGAACAGCAATACCCCGTAATAGGCTTTGCGTATGCATCCGTAGCGGTTAACTTGTGTGCGCAAGTGCAATGCGTGACTTTCTACTTGTATTGGTAAGATCGTGCGGTTTATGGGTTGATCATGTGGACGCCAAAATCAATCACACTTTCCAAAGTGAATCTGTGTCAGAACATCATCGGATAAAAAAAATCTGAGTAAGGCGGATCATGCACAATACTGAGTTACTGGCTCATCATCTAGAGAATAAAGTGACTCTCGGATCAGAAACATCAACGGGTTTCTACTTGATTTAAAGCCTGGATTAGCCTAAATCTTTTTCTTATCTTAACAATATCTGCAAAATGACCTCTTTTTTAGCAACGAAGCATCGTCAGATGTTCTTCCTCGTGCTTTTTTCTTAATGAATTTCCACTTCTTGCTGTCTATCGTCAAGAAACTTGGTTTACTAGAGAGCTTGAAAATCTTTTTAGAGTGGTATTTCTTTTTTGTGTAGTACAATCGCATAGATGACTTATCTTTACATTTATCTGCAGTATTTGTCATCACAAAATTCTATTCAAAGGCGTTTTCCAGTTCTTTCGACTTAACAAGGAACTTTTTCTGTTGCAAAGTTAATGCCAAAGCATTAAGAAATACTGGTACATTTCGCCAAGGTTTTTGGCTATTATGACATTTCTTGCTTCGAAGCCCGATATGCTCGTTTCCACCAAAGAGATTCTGGAAAAGGATATAATAAAGACTTGCTTTAGATTGACATCATCTACTCCATTTAAACAGTAGAATCACTGGGACATGCGATCATAGTGTTTTTATAAATCTTTCTTCTGGAAGGAACAACACTTCATCTTGAGGAGTTCTTGTCTAGCATGGGTTGTGTGTTCCCACGGGCTGCCAATAAATTCTGAGTATATAATACTCATGAGTGCTTCAAGATATATTGATTGTTGTATCTGATGTTGGCGATATTCGCCAAGACTATGATACCAGTCTTTGAGACGTCCTTGGAGCCTGGTTAAGAATCTCTTTATGACTACGTCAATGGTATAATACTGCAATTCTGCAGTACACCACATTAGCATCTCGATGCTTCTTTCACGCCATTTTGATGGTGGTACGTCAGCGAAAGTGAAGTATTGTTTTATGTCGGACTTTGGAAACTCGGTGGGAGTCTTTTGGTTTGGGTTTTTCCTGACTGTCTTCAATTCTCTTCACTGCATCAAACAAACGTTGATTTTGCATTTTTTGGTTCAAGCCATGACAATGTTCACATTTTCAACATTGTCAAAATTCTTCATAGTCTCTCTTTGGGCTTGATGACTGGGGCAATCGAATTGGGTTTAGGGCTTGTCGGTTTGAGTGATGAGTAATGAACATTAAAACAGGTTCACTTCTGAATCCGGGAGGAGACATTAGGGTTTAGATGAGTAACAACTCATCGAATGGATTGTGATTCTTGGAAAAAGGTTGGCTCTTTCTGGAGTGATGGTTTTAGCCTTCTTTCATACTACGCGCCATGATGTATAAGTGATGGTGATGTTGTGTAGGTGGAGGACCCGGTAACTGTTGTGGGTCATAAGAGACCAATCCTAACAAAAAGGGTTTGATGGTTAAACCTCCGTGGATCAACAATAATAAGAGGAGATGATTCTCTTTGTATATTGCTGTTCTAGTATCTTGAGTTGATTCTTTTAAGTCTTCATTTTAGCCTCTTTCTGGGAGATAGAGGATGAATTTTGACAGGTTGTAGCGAGGTTCAAATGATTTGATGATTTCCCGTGGAAGTTCTTAGAATTAAAATAAAGTTCATTGATGATACTCTCAAGGGATCTAACCTTGATGAAGATACTCTTCCTGTTTGTGATCACACCTTGTTGTGAAAGAATTTTCACAAGAACTTTGTTATGAGCAACAGCGTTTTCACTCTGCCAATTCAGGGTGGCTTCAGCGAGACTGATTGTGTTTGCATGCCCAGTTGGACCGATCGTTGTTGGGTTTTTTTTATCTTCCAGTCATGTTTAATACGACTATCAAGGTGTTTAAAGGCAGTGAGTGCTGGGAGCATTTTCTTCCACAATACAAGAAGACCCCACCATCTGCCACTAGCAAAAGTTTCACCCCTTAATACGGAATTCTACCCAAGCCTATTCTCGTATTGCATTCTTTGATACTGTTCCCTCAGTCTCCATTTTGAATCCTAATATCCTCCCATATCACTATTGGAAGCCTCTCCACCAGAATTTCATGGCTGCTAATAGGGAAAAATTTGTCATTGACAAAAATTAATATTCGGTTGTTTCTAAAATACGTAATTAAAAGAAGGCTCCTAGGCTCAAGCTCCCATGGAAAATATCTCTTGATTGTTGTTTGACGATCCTGCATAAACTAAATACCAAACTTACGTTGGTCGGACGTGAAGGTCTTCAATAACTTAAGCTTTTTTAATCCGGTGGACAGCATGCAATCGCCTTTGTTGTCGCAAGCATCACCCCACCGCATATTCACTATCAGCAAGAATAAATAAAACTACCGTCATCCAAGACCCTTTGTGCCATCCCCCGCATTAGCTGAATTGCCAAGACCAAAAAGCACACCTTCACGCGTTATGGTTGAAATCCTTCAATTTTTGTCTCACTCTGGGCCTTAAGACAAATGAAAATGCAACCCTACAAACAAGTCACCCAGGAATGAACCCCTGAATCATTACCAACTTGCCCTAAGATGAGTGTGAACAACTAGTTTCCCAGGCATTTATTGAACCCACTACCTTCACCATGGCATATGAAGCCTTTTATTGTCAATAAGAGAAGCTAGCATTTCTGGAAAACTAAGATGGTTATTAAAATATCAGCCACTAAATCAGTTTTTTTAAGCTGATCGTGATAAATTCCACTCCCCGTAAAAGAAATCCTTGTTTCGGCACTTGTCAAATGCAAAAGTTCATTACAAAGTTTTTGATTCACAATATGGGTTTTGGTAATTTTCTGAATCAAGTCTGAAGACAGACTAAAAACGGCGTTTTGTATACCAAATCATCATACAGTAGAAAGTAATGCCATTGTGTTTTAAAACAATGACTGCCACAGCTTTCAAAAAAAGCAATGATAACCATTTTTGAGCCAATCCTCACCAATACACTAGTATACATTGATGATATCCTTATGTTTTCCCCAGATGAACAGTCTCCTACAGAATTACTTTCAAAGTTTTATTCTCTAGTCACCAAGTATGTGATTATGTTATTAGAGAAGAAAAAGGAAGTAGGAGTGACTACAATCCAGTTTCTTGGCATGGAAATCTCTGACGGGAAATACCAGCCCCAACCACATGTGGCCCAAGAATTACTAAAGTTCCCGGATGAATTATCTTCACAAAAGAATGATTTCACATGTCCATGGATAGTCCAACTATATGGCAGATTTTTTGCCAAAACTGTCACATCATACTACCTTGTTATTCCCCATGTTAAAAAAGAATCCCCCACAGTGGACGTCAAGAGAAACTGAAGCAGTGAAAGCGATCAAGTGCCTAGCAGAAAAGATGCCTCCACTAAAGATTCCTGCCTCCGTAGAAAAAAGAATCTTACAGACAGATGCAAGTGATGAGTGTTGGGAGCGGTCCTACTTGTTCAAGATAATAATAATAAAAGACACGTTTATGGATACAAGAGTGGCACGTTTAAAGCATCTGGGTAGCATTATCACTCCACGTTTAAAGAAATCCTTACAGTCAAATAAGGCATTGAGATGTTCCAGTTTCATCTAATAGGACATGAGTTCCAAGTTGAAATGGACATGTCTTCCTTTCCACGCATGCTACAGTTCAAAAGAAAGATGCTCCCTCATGCATAACTTTTGAGGTGGTCAAATTGTTCTCCACATTGAAGTTCACATAAAACACATCAAAGGAACAGAAAACGTCTGCAGACTTTCTCAGCTCGTCAAAGCCTATAATCAGCAAGAAAACTACCAAAAGAAGCAAGCAAGTCAGAATCACATTCACATTCCTTCTCTCAATGGTGTTCTTGGTCGCTTTCCATAAGTAAGAAGGATGTTCTTCCACCCGCCACATCCACCGATCCCTATTTTTTGATCTACCAAGAGATAGGGTTGAAAACGACCGGAGACTTGACTTTTGAGAAAAATACTAAATTAAGCCCCTACAAAAACATTTCTACTACCTCCCTCAAAACCAAGGGTTAAGTTCATAAAAGGGCCAGCAGGTTTCGACCCAGACTACCCATTCCCCTCAACCAGTCTTCCACATTCATGACCAATGGAGGTTTCTAGAAAAAAAGAAACTTGCATCTTCTACTACTCTTTGAAAGCTTCCACGATGGGCACAACCTTTAATCCTAAAAACTGCCAATCATTGTCGTAAGCGTTAGTTATAGTATTCCCCCCCTTACTCTAAACATTACTACTACTTAACTATCTACAAATGGTTGTCCACATCAACCAATGGACCAATGTATAACTAACCACACAAAAAGGGACTTACGACATGTTACATAGGATTCAAAGGCCAGGATCTCTTTCCTACCACTAACAGCCCTTTAATGAATGATGGATCCAGTTAGTAAACCTCCCATATTGCTTTATTCATGACTGGTACAAAGGTTTAAACCCATCCAACAGAAGGTGGAGAAAGAAACTCCGGACCCTTTATGCCAGAGACAACAAAGAAGTTTTGATGTCCCCATCCGCAAGAGCAAACATCTCGACAATAACCCAGATTAATAATTCCGTTATTACGTAATGTGGAACATATCAATATGGAGTAAAGACCATCCACATGCATACAAATAGATCGAAGCAAATAGACAGTGGCTCTATGACAACTTTGATCATTGTGAAGTAGGAACATCAGACGATGATGATGATGCTAGATCACTTTGGTCTTCAGATGACGATGAACATATCGATCCATTCGATGATGACCCGACACACCTGATGCTCGCCGGAGTCCTTGAAGAAGCTAAACATTTAATGTTTAATAGAATTAAAATTACGTGATGTTTTATTTGCTTAATTATGTTTTAATATCTCTATATGTTTTCTAAGTGTGTGGAATAATGACATATGCAATGATGTCATGCCTTAAATGATGTAAGCGCTTATGTCATAATGCAATTATATAAAAAAGTAAGTATGCTTGTACTATAAGCTTGTGTGTTGTACCAATCAAGGCTATAAATAGCAATGTATCTTGCCATTGTAAGGCATACAAATTTGAAGTAATATATGTGTGTTTCTTATACTTCTCTCTATAATCTTCTCTTAACTTCTTAAGTTTCTTCAACATATAGTCTAGTCTTCTATAGTTCTTACATGTCTTCTATAGATCTACACAACTCCCCCACCCTTTGGTATCAGAATGCGTAATTATGCTTTATTTGCCAAAAAAGAGGTCATTTTGCAAGAAATTGTCCGAATAAGAAAAGATCTCAGGCACTGATCCATGATTTAAATCAAGTAGAACCAGTTGATGTTTCTGATCTAGAGTCACTTTATTCTCTAGATGATGAGCCTAGTGACTCAGTCTTGTGCACGATCGCCTACTCAGATTTTTCATCCGATGATGATTCTGACACAGATTCACTTGAAAGTGATTCAGATTTTGAGGTCTACATGATCAACCCAATACCGCACGTCTTACCAATACAAGAAGACCCACCATTGCCACTAGCAAAAGTTCACCTCCTTACGGATGCATACGCCAAGCCTATTCCGGTTATTGCATTCTTTGATACTGGTTCCTCAGTCTCTATTTTGAATCCTAATATCCTCCCATATCACTATTGGAAGCCTCACCACCAGAATTTCATAGCTGCTAATGGGGAAAAATTTGTCTTTGACAAAATAAGCATCCTTATTAAAATTCGGTTGTTTAGAAAATGCGTAATTAAAAGAAGGCTCCTAGGCTCAAGCTATGATTGAAAAGATCTCTTGATTGGTTTTGACATCCTGCATAAACTACCAAACTTACGTTGGTCAGGTGAAGGTCTTCATTACAGAAGCTTTTTTAATCCGTGAAGCCATGCATCGCCTTACTTTGTCGCAAAAGCATCACCCCACCCATATCCAATATCAGTAGTATAGAAGTAAAGACCATCCAAACCTGTTTTGCCTCCTCCCAGTAGCCGAATTCCTAACCCAACACCCTTTACCTTTATATAGAATCCTTCATTTTTTGTCTCACTCCCTTTTAAACAAAACGAAGATGTCAACCCTACAAAAGCAAGTCACCCTGGAATGAACCCTGATCATTACCAACTGTGCTAAAGAAGATTGTGAACAACTGGTTTTCCCCAAGCATATGAACCCACTACCTCACCATGGGTATGTTGAAAGCCTTATGTCAATTAGAGAAGCCCCGAGCAATTCGTGGAAAACTGAGATTGGTTTATTAATTATCAGCTCACTAAATCATTTTTTTAGGCTAATTGATAAATTCCGCAACGTCCAGCAAAAGAAATCCTTGTTTCAGCACTTGGCAGATGCTAAAATTCTTTCTAAGTTTGATCTCAAATATGGGTTTTGGTAGTTAGGTATCAAGCCTGAAGACAGACTAAAAACTGCGTTTTGTATACCAGATCATCATTACGCGAGAGAAAGTAAATGCCATTTGTTTAAAAAAAACTTTGCTCCATCAGCTTCCAAAAAGAAATGATAACCTTTTTGAGCAATCCTCCCAAACACATAGATACATTGATGATAGATCCTTCTGATTTCCCGGATGAACCTATCATGCAAAATACCTTCAAAGATTATTATTCTCTAGTCACCAAGTATGTGATTATGTTATCAGAGAAGAAGATGAAGTAGGAGTGACTACAATCTAGTTTCTTGGCATGGAAATCTCCGACGGGAAATACCAGCCCCTACCACATGTGGCCCAAGAATTACTAAAGTTCCCGGATGAATTATCTTCATAAAAGATGATTCAGCAGTTTCCATGCGGTTAAGTCAACTATAGGGCAAATTTTTTGCCAAAACATCAACATCACACTGCCTTGTTGTACCCAATGTTAAAAAAAGAATCCCCTCACAGTGGACGTTCAAGAACAAACTGAAGCAGTGAAAGCAATCAAGTGCCTAGCAGAAAAGATGCCTCCACTAAAGATTTCCCCTCCGAAAAAAAAAGAATCCCTAGCAGACAGTATGCAAGTGATAATGTTGCGGAGCACGGTCCCTACTTGTTCAAGATAATAATAATAAGGACACGTTTATGGATACAGTATAAGATTGACACTTTAAAGCATCTGAGCAGCATATCACTCCATGTTTAAAGTGAAATCCTTGCAGTCAATAGGCATTAAGAATTCCAGTTTCATCATATTAGGACATTGAGTTCAAGCTAAAATTGACAGGTCTTCCCATTCCACGCATGCTACAGTTCAAAAGAAGATGCTGCTCCCCTCATGCACAACTTTTGATGTGGTCAAATTGTTCTCACAGTGAAGTTCACAGTAAACACAATCAAGTAACAAAAAAGACGTCCTTGCAGACTTTCTCTCTCGTCCAAAGGCCTATAAATCAAAAGAAAACTACCCAAAAGAAGCAAGCCAAGTTCAGAAACACACTACACACCTTCTCTCAATGGTGTTCTTGGTCGCTTCCCATAAGGAAGAAGGATCTTCTTCCACCCCCACTCCACCGATCCCAGTTTTTGATCTACCAGAGGAGATAGTTGAAACGATTAGAGACTTGACTTTTGAGAAAAGAGCTAAATTATGCTACAAAACGTTTCTTACCATCCTCCTCAAAAACCATAGGTTGTGCATAAAAGGCCTTAGGTTTCACCCAGACTACCCATTCCTCAACATTTTCCACATCCATGACCTATGGATGTTTCCAAAAGAAGCACTGTGCTTCTTCTAACTATCATCTTTGAAAGCTTCACGAGTTGGTAATAACCCTACACTGGCAGAATAACTCAACAGTTTATATGTGCCCCCCCCCCCCACTAAACATTTACTTACAATGCTACATGGTTTGTCCCCATGCAACCAATGGACCATATGTTTAACAACCACCGAAAAAAGGGACTTCGTACCGGTAATAGTTATCGAAGGCCCATGCCATTCCTACACCTAAAGCCATTAATGATGATGGATTAGTTATGTACCACGCCCCATATTGCTTTATTCATGACTGGTACAAGGTTAACCCATCCAGTAGAAGGTGTGAAAGAAAACTCTGAACCCTTTATGCCGGACACCATAAGTTTGATGGCAAGAGCAAAACAACGTTGACCCAGACAACATTCCATATTACGTAATGTGGAATATATCGGTATGGAGTAAAGACCATCTAGATGCATACAAATGGATCGAAGCAAATGGACAGTGGCTCTATGACAACTTTGATCATTGTGAAGTAGAAACATCAGATGATGATGATGATGCTAGATCACTTTGGTCTTCAGATGACGATGAACATTTTGATCCATTCAAAGATGACCCGACACACCCTGATGCTCGCTGGAGTCCATGAAGAAGGCTAAACATTTAATGTTTAGTATAATAATATTTTAAGTGTGTTTTATTTGCTTAATTATGTTTAATATCTCTAGTATGTTCTAGTGTGGAATAATGACATATGCAATGATGTCATGCCTTAAATGATGTAAGCGCTTATGTCATAAGGCAATTATGTAAAAAAGTAAGTATGCTTGTACTATAAGCTTGTGTGTTGTACCAATCAAGGCTATAAATAGCCATGTATCTTGCCATTGTAAGGCATCAAAATTTGAAGTAATATATGTGTGTTTCTTAGTACTTCTCTCTCTACAATATTCTCTCTATAATCTTCTCTTAACTTGTTAAGTTTCTTCTACATATAGTCTAGTCTTCCACAGTTCTAACAGGTCTTCTATAGATCTGCACAACTCCCCCCACCCTTTGGTATCAGAATGCGTAATTATGCTTCATTTGCCAAAAAAGAGGTCATTTTGCAAGAAATTGTCCGGATAAGAAAAGATCTCAGGCATTGATCCAGGCTTTAAATCAAGTAGAACCATTGATGTTTCTGATTTAGAGTCTACATTATACTCTAGAGATGAACCCAGTGAATCAGGTACTTGTGGCACGATCGCCTACTCAGATTTTTCATCCGATGATGATTCTTACACAGATTCACTTGAAAGTGATTTTGATTTTGGGGTCCACATGATCAACCCAATACCACACGTCTTACCAATACAAGAAGACCCACCATTGCCACTAGCAAAAGTTCACCTCCTTATGGATGCATATGCCAAGCCTATTTCGGTTATTGCATTCTTTGATACGGGTTCCTCAGTCTCCATTTTGAACCCTAATACCTCTGCCGATAATTTAGAGTCACTATGAAACTGCTCACCGCCATCTTATATTTGCATAATTAAAAACTCAAAAAGAACAATGTATCTTGCCATTGTAAGGCATAAAAATTTGAAGTAATATATGTGTGTTCTTATACTTCTCTCTTTACAATCTTCTCTCTATTAGACCTAATGAACAAAAGCTTAATTAAAAACTCAAAAAGATAAAATAGGTTAAGTTTGATGTACAGAGAGCTTGTAAAACCAAAATCAAACCTTAAAACTGACTAAAGCCTATTTAACTTAGCTATTGAAAATGGACTTTTAAACAATAACTATCTGATGCATTTTGACCACAAAACACAAAACCAATTGTTGTAGACTAAAGAACTTGTATTCTACACCTTTGAAACACCAAAACAAGAACAAACTACCAACTAATGCAGCTAGAACAGCTTTTAGCTCAAAGAGCTTATGAACCTGAGGTATTGACCTCAGATTCAAGTATTCAACTAAAATTCCTTTTAACACTTGAATTGGCTAAACTAGAACCATAAATCCTAACTTATAAACTTTAAAATGATGTTTTAAATCAATCTAAAGAACAAAAAAGGATCCTGACAGTATTAACTTATGTTAATACTGCCTTGAACCAAACACCCCTTTAGAAAATTCAAACTCATTTTTAGCTTATAATAATGAGAACTAAGGCTCAAACTCTAACTACCAGATGGTGACAAGCTTATATTAGACCTAATGAACAAATATCATCAATCAAATAAGCTACAGCTACAAGCTAATTAATTATGCTAATATTTTTTTGGTTTTTACAACTGTTTTAAAACAATAATATGAAAACTAAGATTTATTCTAAAAACTAAACACAATAAGCATCAAAAGACAATAATAAGCAATTTTAAGCTACTTTAAACAACAATAAGCTACTATTAAGCAGAAATAAGCTAGAGTGCAATATAAAGCTATAAAAAGGAAAATAAGATCTTACAAAGGCCTTTGCACAAACAAGGCTTATAAATTTGCTCCAAGAGCTGATCAACAAAGCTCTAGCTTATCAGAGATAAGCTAGTAAGGTCCTAGAAGCCCTTCCACAACTGCATCCCTCAAATACGCTGAGGTACATTTAGGAGATAGGTGAGTAACAATAAGCAGCTTAATTAAGCTTATTTGATAAAAAAGAGATTATCGATATAAAAACCATAATGCATTTAAGTGAAAACATAAATTGCAAATTGAACTAGATGAAAACAAACTTTTATTGATTTAATAAACTGAGTACAAGCATTTGAAAGGAAAATTACATTAATAAGCTAAAAACAATAAGCTAAAACTATATTAAGCTACTCCTATTCTAGATGATCCCGTGTGAGAGAGAGAGCCTCATTTTATAGCCTTCAAGGGAAGGATCTAGGTCCTTGGTGTGTTAGTTATGTGAGAGAGTTCACCAGCCTTCATCCTAGCTCTCTATTAACCTTTGTGCTTCTTTAAATTGATCTTCGCCCTTGATTTCTTGCCATGTCATCATTCCCCAATCATTGGCATGGATTGCCAAGCTGTCAGTCCCTCAAAACGTCACTGCGTGCGTCATGAATGCTTCTAGAAGAGTTAATTTCATTTAAAGAGGGTAATTTAGGGTGCAGGGAAAAATTGGGGACGGAGGATGAATAGTGAAAACGTTTTCTCGCTTTTTCTTTTCTTTACTTTTGTTTGACCGAGTTATAAGAAAGGTTGACTTGGGCTAAAGGGTAAACGGGCTTTGTTATAAAGGAAATGGGCTAAGGGGTTTTTTGTATAAAAGGGTTTACATTTTTACTTAACGACCGTTAGTCCATTAGACTAACAAAGGACTAACGGAGGACTAACAAAGGACTAACGAAGGACTAACGGTGTAATTGAATTTGGGATTTTTGGTGAAATATTTAACATTCAAGGATCTTTTAGTTTGTCTTCTCATGAGTTGACCAAGGTTGACTTTTGTTGACTTTTGCTAACAAACACCCGGCTCTTGTGTACTCTTTCCGTCTCGTGTTCATTTTGCCCGGTTTTTGGCTCTTTTCTTGTGATTTTTGTAATATCCGTACCTACACATCACAAAAGACAAAATACACAATATACAAGCATAATATGTTCATTTTTCATCTTTTAAGAGACATTTTTGGTACAAAACGGATATGTGATTTCTCACATATCAAAATTCCACAAACTAAGTGATTGTCGTGTCCTCGCGCAATATTATATGCTCTAAAACTAAATACTCCAAAACTTCCCTAAACTAATCATTTGAAAAGTAGCAAAGTCATTTGTATTGAGAGTTTTAATAAATCACAATTTTTTTAAAACACCGCCGATTTTCCTATATTCAATATTTTTCCATTTTTATGATTTTCTTAATTTCCAACTTACAACTTATTCATGTGTGACATAATGTATTGCTTTCATTATTCATTGATAACTTTTAGTATCACGGAACGAAAAGCACAAGAGTGTCCAAAAGGATAAATTTATCGTCCCCGACTTTCACTTCTCCAAGCCAAGCTTAAAAACAAGATCATTGTAAAATACAAGTTATGATGCTAACACTACTCATAAAGCTAATTGTGTATTACTTCTCCTCCCTTATTCCTAATTTTGTATCTTAAGATTTTATTTAAGTCATATACCCCAAGGCTCTTTAAGACATAAATGGACCAATCTTATTTGCACCATATACTTGAAGGCTCTTTAAGGTACAAACAAGACAAAAATTAAGCAACAATATCCATTCCATATACCCTTAGGCTCTTTAAGAAATGGATAAGGTATAATTCCACTTATTAATTTTACTTACCCCATATATCCTAAGGCTCTTTAAGGGATAAGCAAAATATTTATTAATGCGATACATATAGTATGACAAATTAAGTATTCCTGATGTATACTTATCTTAATCACAAAGGAACTAAAGAAAACCGCTCTGAACTAATTATTAACAAAAAACGCACACTACTCTATCATTTCTTGTTCTTCACAATTTAAAATTCCTAATAAAGAAACTAGTGAATGCTTAGCCAAATCTTGCATATTTAAAATCAATTATGGAAACTTGCAAAATCTTGACTTTTTCAAGCTAGACTTGCTTTTTATAGCTCATTGTATAAAAGATTAGTAAATTTCAATTCATTTACGTTAAGGAGAAAGCTAAGATATAAAACCAGTCGGGTCAAAATTTACTTTTGTTCTTAACAACGGAAAGCCTACATTCGTGTCAAAACACTTATTCTTTTCATCAACTAATTTTTATTTTTCATCATTTTTTTCATTTTTATATATA
>BQNB010011015.1:71877-82482 GCA_026074375.1 Tanacetum coccineum
GTCTTCAAAAATTTTGGGTCAATCCTACAAACAATCACAAGTACAAACAACAAGAATCGGAAGAGTACAAGCCTCCTCACGTCACATTAGAAATAAGAAAAAAGAAAGATGGATAAGTGGTATGTGCTTAATTACACATACCTTTTACCTTTAAAAACAAGGACGAAAAACAAAGCCAAAACGACAAAACCGGACTCGGAATGGAAAAGACTGTGAAAGACAAAGCCAAATCGAAGCCGAAAAGTCAATCAAGTCAAAAAGTCAACTGGTCAAGGTCAAAGTCAACCCAAGTCAACCCCGACAAATCCAAAAGTCATCAAATCAAGAAATATAAGTTTAAGGGTTGAAATTGCCAAACCCTTAAACTTATATTTATAAGAGAAAATAGAAAAAAGAAGACAAGGGCCGATTTTGCAATTCACTCAAAGAAACAAATGGGGGGGCAGTCCTGCCAACACCCCATACTTGTACACATAAGGACGAGTTTTGCAAACTATTTATAACCCCTTGGGGACTTGTTTTGCCAAGTCCCCAAAAGGTTATAAACACAAGGACCATGAATGCAATGAACTAAATAACCATTAGGGACCAACTTTGCCAAAATCCCAAACTTATACCCTGTCATCCCCAACCCCCGTACAACAATCTTTCCCGCCATTTTTGAAACCCAAGAACCCAAAACCCACTCACGGGTTTGCCAAAACCCTTTTACCCTGCACCTCAAAAACCCCATGGTCAAACTCGCCCCTCCTCCTCCACTAAAGCCCTAATCCTATTTGGCAATCCCACAAATCCCCAAGGTGTATTCGACGGTTGAGATGATTGTTTTTGGTTTTGCTCTCACCAAACTAACACAACAAGCAGCTTATAAAAGAAGAGAAAGATAGAAGAAAAGAAGTAGTTAGCAGTTTTAATTTTCAGTTTTGTATTTTTCTTTCAATTTTAAGCAATTTTTCTTTCAAGCTTTTTAAAATAGCTTTAAGCTCTTGTACTGCCATTCTTTAAACTTGTACTTCAATCATTTTAGTAATCACATTCAGTTTATAAGCTTCTTGTGTCCTTTGATTTCAATTTGAAGTTGTTTTCATCAAATAAGCTCTTAATAAGCTCATTTGAGCTTATTTCTCTAAATAAGCTCAAATTTAGTTACAATTCTGTTTTTAGCAATTCATTTACTTGCTTTCATCAATTTACATCCAAGTAATGATCAATTAAGGCATTGGTATTCATTTTTGAAAGCTACAAGGAGATATAAGCTTTTTAAAAGCTTATTCAAGGTTTAGAGGCTTGGTAGCCATTAGGAACACTTAAGTTTCTACTTTTGGATATCTTAAGTGTGAGAAATTCTGCAAACTAGTTTTCATTCTCTCATATTTACATTTAGCATTTACAAGCTTATGTCATTTTATGTTATGATCAAGTATTTGTTTGCTTGTATTCTTTGCTTAAACCTGATTATGCATTTAGCTTGACAGCTTGTATGTTGTCTGTTGGTTTGATGCTTTCTTAGTTTAAAAAACTGTCATCTAGACTTGGCATTCTTCAGTTTCTGGGTATAATAGAGTAATATACCTGGTAGAGAATGCTATGCTTTATTATCATTGCTAGATAAGCTTGTACTTTTATTAGCTCAATAGCTTAGTAGGTTATTTTATTGGAGAATGTGAGAATTGTGAAAGTTTCATCTTGTTTTGAGCCTTTTATAATCAGGTTTTAATTATTGAATAGATGTTGACAGTTGCTATAAGTAGTGTTTGGATCATAAGGTTTGTTTGACTCTTAAAGTCAACTGCTCATTTTGTTAAGAAACTGCTTTGCCTTTAGTTGGTTTATACTCAGTTTTACCAGGTTTTAGAGTTAGGTTTTTTAAAGTTAGTAAGATAGAATTTAAGATTTTTGAGCTTTTAAAAAGTTAAGTAGCACCAGGGCAATATTATGAGTAATGAGGGTGTTTATAGACAAAAGTTTCAAAAAGCATTTTTGATTGTTCAACTTTGATTTATGCAGTTTCATTTTACATGTATCTTGCGTAGTTAAAAGAGTTCTTAAAAGTAGAAAGTTAGCCTTGCATCATTTGAGATCATTGCCAAAATGCACCTCTTAAGCAACAAATAGGTCTGTCGTTAGCAGCAGACAACCGAGTTTAAGTGTTGTTGCTGGGCACGTTTTTCTAAATCATTGTAGATAAGTAATAAGTAGGAGTTAGGTTTAGGAATTAAAAGACTTTTGTGTAGGGTCTCTAGTGATAGTGCTAATAAAAGAAAAGCTTACAGTTTCCTTAATCAGTTTCTGTTCGAGCTTAGTTTTATCCTCTCAATAGTAGCTTAGCAGCCTATTTGGACTTCAGTTATTGCATTTTGCATTTTCATTTCTAGATTAAATTTTGAGAAAAACTCTTTTTCTAGATTTGTTCAAAGCAAATATGCATAGCTTATTTCCAAAAGTTTTAGTTTTGAAGTTTAGAAATAAGCTGTGTGAAGCTTATTTGAAACAGATTATATATAAAAGTTTTTTTTAAGCCTAAAACTAGCATTTTTCATCTCCAACTTTTCTGATAATCTTTGATCGTAAGACTTGAGCTGTATGTTTTTCTGTTAGATGACTTTTAGTGCCCATATTTAGCTACGAATAAGCTTTATTTTAGTTGTTTAAATTTCAATTCAATATTAAAGCTAGGAATTAAGCGGTAAAACTCAAAAAGCTAGTTAAACTACCACTTTCTGTGTCAGAATTTGTGTTGCTTATTTTCTGCTTATTCTAGGCGTTAAGTGAAGTCCAAAAGTGCTTTTGTTAATGTTGTAGAGATTAAGCTTTTTTATAAGTTTGTAGTTTTAAGTTTTGCTAAATCTTATTTTTATTAAGCCAAAATTAAGCAATAAGGTAGGGTCTGTTTGTAATATCTAACGATAGTACAGGGTTACCACGTTTCATAGTAGTTGTAAAATTCCCAAAACTTTTACCCGCCTCCTACCTTTAGTTTTCATTTCGTAACATTTCCTACCTGGCTTTTTCAAAATAAAATAAATGAGGGGGTAAGACAATGGGGTCCGAGTGTGAGCAAGACTCCGAAACCCGGGTACCCTCGATACTTGCCGTCCGCCCCTTTTCGGTACGATCACTATTTATTTTACCGTTTGCGCCGTTTGGGTCTGTTTTATTTTTTTTATTCGTTAAAAGACTCAAGGGCTTGTAGATATGTAGTGTTACGTTTTTGGTAGTATGTGTAATAAGCGGTACAGATTATTTCGGGTCTATATTCTGTTAGCTGTATTTTTGTTTGTTATTTTTCGTAGGACCATTAGAGTGTTATATTTTTTGTCAAATTATTTTTCTGAATTTTTCGTAATTCATTTACTATTTTTTATAATTTTATTTATGTTAAAAGTTGTTTAATTTCATAATAAAATACAAAAATTATCTAAAAAAAATATTTTGCTTTTTTTTGTAGAAAATTTTCTTTTACCATCTAGTTTGTAGGAGAAAAATATAAAATTTTTTCGTAGGTCATTTTTACAACTTTTTTATTTTTTAGAAAGCACGGGTCGGGTACGGGATTTTGTTTTGACTCGTTTTTGGGTCAAACGAACTCCGTTTTCGGTCTAGTCTTTTTCATTCTTCGTTATTTGGTCCATAGAGTAGTTTAGAAGCGAAAATTTCTTCGTAGGCTTATTTTTAAAGATTTTAGGTTTTCCCCCTTTGTGTTCGGATGCGGGCCTTAGTTTTCTAGTTAAGATTTCTAATTTCTAGGTTTTTCTTAAACGTTTTAGTTTGTTATTGTTTAATTTGACTTTTTCAACTTCCCAAACTCATTCCTTCCTTCAAACTCAAATCTTCGATCGTATCGATTTACCATTCCAGCCTCGTTGGGGATAAACGACCCGGGAAAGCTCTATACTACTTCTCGGTATCATTGATCTTGTTGGTTTTTACACTTAGATATATATTTTATATTTTATTATATTTGGATAGGTCACTAATAACTTGGTCTAGAGGATGATCTTTTGTCCAAATGTGAGTTGAGGGTTGTACTTGGTAGAAAATTCTGCACATTTGATGGTACTAGAGCCGTTGTGGATGACCCAATTGTCACACCCAGCCAAGGCGGAAACGCGAGGCGTAACAAGAATGGATATCATCACAACACAATGGTGTCAATATAGAGAATACTAAAATGCATACAATAAAGTAAAGTATAGACACAATGTGTCATAACAATACCCATAACTAACCAAAACATAAAAGGCGTCTTTATTGATGAAAAGGAAGTTCTCGCCAATAAGAGACATGCAACATATATTCATACAATGCTACACATCCACATATAAACTTCAAGATCATCTTAAGGTCTCTTTCTAGCCACTTCTCACTATCTTAAGAATCCTCATGACTTCACACCTGAAAATGATGCTTAAAAACGTCAACACAACGGTTGGTGAGAGTCATAGGTTTAAGACTCACATTATAAACTTTTCAAAACCAATTACTGCGATTATCAAAACAATATAGGACACTTATGCAACATATGAACTTATGCTAACATGCAATCCACATACTGGGTAGGAACGTTACCCCCGATCCATTACAACAACTGGGTAGGAACGTTACCCCCGATCCCATTTCAACAACTGGGTAGGAACGTTACCCCCGATCCATTTCAACAACTGGGTAGGAACGTTACCCCCGATCCCATATGTCACTTACGCACCTAAAAGTCTACCAGCTGGAGCTTATACTTAGGCCTGGACCAACAATACTGGGTAGGCGTACCCCTCCGATCCCAATTCACTATTATTGAGTAGGCGTACTCCCCGATCCCAAATCAATAACACTTGACATGTCAATATAGAACATGCAAGTAAACCACATTCAACATGCAACAATAAGTCATATAGCAATCACATAATGTCCACATGAAAGCAAAACACATAATCACAGCAATTCAAAACATTTAGCATCATTTCCATCCCAATGTAAAAACATTTAAAAGTGGGACTATGAAACTCACCTGATGCTTAGCTTCCAAATGAATCCAACAACGCTTCACAAAACTTCACGGATAATCTAAACAATTAAGCACACAATAAGTTACCACCAATTAGGTATTCAACCCAATATGATGTAACCTCAACTATGATGGACATCTAAGCTATCTATCATAGTTCTATACTCAATTCAACCCTTTTCCAACTCTTACGTATGCCAATTATACTTCAATGTTACACTTTAAACTTTCTGGTTTTAGGCAGAATTTTACACTCACTTACGCGTCCCAAACGCACCACTTAAACACTCCCATAATTCAAACCAAAATTCATCATGCTACTTACATGTCTTATGAACCTCTCCTAGCTCTCCCAAAGTCATTACCCTTTTACAAATACCCTTAAGAAATTCCTTAATCCAATGTGTCCAGAATTCGTCCAGAATCTGACCTTTCAAAAGTATGACATTGGTTAACCAACTTAGACCTCACTATGACCTTAGCCAAAATTCAGAGAACACACACAATATATGAACTAACTTCCACGTGACTTAGAGCCTCTAACTCAATGTCTAAGTATTTTTAGAAAAATAAAAACCAAAACTGAAATTCGTCACTGTTTTACACACTGATTTTGTAATGACCATTTGACCCACTTCCCGACCATAAAAACTCATGAGGCCGACTTTTCTGGAAAGTAGACTCTCTGAGGTTATCTCCAGTATGTTGTAAATTATTTATTTGATCTTTTATGACCGAGTTATGGCCTCTACAAGTCTGACTAAAATTCTGCAGTGAATTTCACAACTAGTTCGGGTGATCTAACCCCTAACACATGATCAAATCACTAATTCAATTGATCTAATGATTAACCCATCATCATTATAACATAAACTTTCTGAAAATTACAAACCCTAATTTATAAAACCTAATTTAAACCCTAATCCATCATAATTAAGTTATTAGAATTGAAAGATTATAATTAAAATTGAATATTAATTAGAAAATTTACCTTGAACAAGAACCCTAAAAATTTTCTTCTTTTCTTCTTCCTTGGATCGGCCAACATAATGAGGGGAAGGGTTTGGGATTAGTTTGGTATTTATAGGCCACAAGGAAATCCCTAGATAAATCTAATTACAATTTGATTTCAATTCAAACTCTTTTCTTTTTTTTTCTTTTCTAATTTTCGGATTTTACTATTCATGCCTAAAAAAAATATTTTTTTTTCTTTTCTTTTATTAATTAATTAATTATCTTTATACCTTAAGTTTTATAAAAACCTAAGCTAATTTGTTAAACCATTTTGCTTGAAAACTACTTTCTAAAAATAACTTTTCATTTCCAAATTCACTTTCTATATATGGAAAGTTTACCAAAAACTCTCTTATTTTAACAACTCATTTCTTTCACAAATGACACGCTTCTCATTTTAATTCATCACCTAGGCATCCACATATTAACCAAAACAATTCTCTCAAAATACCCAATCAATTCCATTATCACTATAAGTGATTAAAATGAAATTTCTCCATCAAATAACTCATTTCTCTTAACTTAACCTCTAAAACCTAAACTTATCTTAAATTACTAACACAAAAATACGTATACGTAATAATACTTACACATTTAACACGGAAATGCTCAAATCTCAATAATCATTTCCTTGTCACTCAAAAGTGAACGAAATGAACTCAACCAACTTCATCACCATTCCAATCTCATTAAGATGATCACACTCAATAGTTGATGATTATCCAATCTCACATATCCCACAAAACACAATATAACCACTGTAACCCATAAAATCACATAAACCGTACGTTGCAACAGACACATAAGTCAACACTAATGGTTTGACTAACCTGCTCAAGTCACGGTTGTTACAGATAAGAATGGTAGGGATGACAATAAGAGGACTAGGACTGGGAATGTTTTTGCTACTACTGTAAACCCTGTAGGAAGAGAGAATATGGGTACTTGGTCTAAGTGTACCACCTGCAACTTCTACCATGCACCCGGAGGGCCTTGTCGCACATGCTTCACAACTGTAACCGCCCAGGCATTTGAAGTATGTGTAGAAGGTGGCCAAGGAATGTGAATCAGTCAATGCTAGAAACCTAACTGATGATAGCATGGTTATTATTGTGAGTAGTTCCAGAGACCATGTCAGGTCAGCTTGCCCTAGATTGAATAGAGCACAAGAAACAGAAGGAAATCATTCAAATCAAGTTGCTGCTAATAACGGGGGTCAGGGTCGTGGAAACCAAGGGAACCAGGCTAGGGGTAGGGCATTCATGTTAGGAGCAAAGGAAGCTCGCCAGGATCCGAACATTGTGACGGGTACGTTTACTTTGAACGATCATTTTGCCACTACCTTATTTGACTCTGGTACCGACTATAGTTTTGTTTCTACTACTTTTATACCTCTGTTAGGCTTAGAGCCCATCGACTTAGGTTTCAGATATGAGATTGAGATAGCTAGCGGGCAGCTAGTAGAGATTGATAAGGTTATTAAGGGTTGTAACATAAATCAGGCCATGTCTTTGACATCGATTTGATACCTTTTGGGCATGAAAGTTTTGATATGATTATAGGTATGGACTGGTTGTTTAATTATAAGGCTGAAATAATTTGCCATGAGAAGGTAGCGAAGATACCACTACTGGATGACAAGGTGCTTAGAGTAGTAGGAGAGAGACCGAAAGAGAAAGCGAGATTGTTGATGAGTGCTAAGGCTAGTGATAAGAAACAAGAAGAGATTGTTGTGGTTAGAGATTTTCCTGAGGTATTCTCGGATGATCTATCTGGATTACCGCCTATTTGGGAAATTGAGTTTCGGATTGAGTTAATCCCTGGAGCAACGCCGGTAGCAAAGTCTCCCTATCATTTGGCAACTTTTGAAATGGAGGAGTTGTCTGGAAAACTCAAGGAACTCCAAGACAAAGGTTTCATTCGACCAAGTTCGTCGCCTTGGGGAGCGCTGGTATTGTTTGTTAAGAAAAAGGATGGTTCTTTTAGGATGTGCATTGATTATAGAGAATTGAACAAGTTGATTGTTAAGAATCGTTATCCACTTCCTAGAATTGATGATCTATTTGATCAACTGCAAGGGTCGCAGTTTTTCTCGAAGATAGATCTTAGGTCTGGATACCATCAGCTGAGAGTGCATGAGGATGACATACCAAAGACTGCGTTTAGAACTCGTTATGGACATTTTGAGTTCACTGTAATGCCCTTTGGTCTGACTAATGCACCAGCAATATTTATGGATTTGATGAATAGAGTTTGTAGGCCGTATCTTGGTAAGTTTGTGATAGTGTTTATAGACGATATCTTAATCTACTCTAAGACCCAAGAGGAGCATTTAATGTTAGTCTTGGAACTGCTCAAAAAGGAGAAACTGTATGCTAAGTTTTCTAAGTGTGAATTCTGGCTAAGAGAAGTGCAGTTTCTTGGGCATGTGATAAATGGTAATGGAATTCATGTGGACCCTAGTAAGATTGAAGCTGTTAAGAATTAGAAAGCCCCTAGAACTCCGACCGAGGTTCGTTCATTCTTAGGATTGGCTAGGTATTACCGTAGGTTCATTAAGAACTTCTCTAAAATAGCTAAGTCTCTTACTATCTTGACTCAGAAGAGTAAGACTTTCGATTGGGGTGAGGAACAGGAATTGGCATTTCAGACCTTGAAGGATAAGTTGTGTAATGCGCCTGTTCTAGCTCTCCTCGATGGACCAGAAGACTTTGTGGTATATTGTGATGCGTCCGGGATAGGACTAGGCTGTGTGTTAATGCAAAGAGGTAAAGTGATAGCCTATGCGTCTAGGTAGTTAAAAATTCATGAGCAGAATTATACCACCCACGATTTAGAGTTGGGTGTTGTTTTGTTTGCACTTAAGATCTGGAGACATTATCTATATGGGACAAAGAGTGTCATCTATATGGACCATAAGAGTCTTTAGCATATCTTTAGTCAGAAAGAGTTGAATATGCGACAGCGTCGCTGGATAGAGTTGTTTAGTGATTATGACTGTGAAATTCGCTACCATCCTGGTAAGGCGAATGTGGTAGCTGATGCCCTAAGTAGGAAGGAAAGAGTAAAGCCTAAGAGAGTTAGAGCTATGAATATGATCCTTTAGTCGAGTATCAAAGATAGGATACTGGCGGCTCAAAAGGAGGCTATGGATGAGTTTGCAGTATTGCAAAAAGGTTTAGATGAGATGATAGAACAGAGAAGTGATGGAACGTTGTACTACCTAGATCGAATATGGGTACCTTTGAAGGGTGATGTGAGAACTCTGATAATGGATGAAGCCTATAAGTTAAAGTACACTGTACACCTAGGAGTTGATAAGATGTATTATGATTTGAGAGATAGGTATTGGTGGCCTGGAATGAAAAAGGATATAGCTGAATTTGTTAGTAAGTGTTTAACTTGTCTGAAGGTTAAGGCTGAGCATCAAAGGCTATCTGGCCTGCTCCAGCAACCTGAGATTCCCGTATGGAAATGGGAAGGGATATCTATGGATTTTGTGACTAAGTTGCCTAAGATTAGCAGTGGGCATGACACAATCTGGTCATAGGACCGATTAACAGAAGTCGGCTCATTTTACATTACTTATGTGTGAGGATTATAAGATGGAAAGTTTGCTAGCAGATATATTTGAATGATATAGTTGCTAGACATGGTGTGCCGATCTCGTTTATAGCGGATCATGATAGTCATTTCACATCAAGGTTTTGGCAGTCAATGCAAGAGGCATTAGGAACTCGCTTAGATATGAGTACGGCTTATCACCCTCAAACTGATGGTCAGAGTGAGCGTACTATTCAGACTTTGGAAGACATGCTTAGATATGAGTACGGCTTAGATATGAGCGTGTGTCCTAGACTTTGGAGGAAGTTGGGATGTTCATCTTTCTTTGGTTGAGTTTTCGTATAACAATAGTTATAATTCTAGTGTGAGATGTGCGCCATTTGAGGCATTGTATGGTAGGAAGTGTCGTTTCCTGATTTTGTGGGCCGAGGTTGGAGAAGGTCAGTTGATAGGACCTGAGTTAGTGCAAAAGACTACTGAGAAGATCTCGCAGATTAAGGATAGACTTAAGGCTGCACGTGATCGTTAGAGGAGGAAGCCTCTAGAATTTAGTGTAGGTGACCATGTCTTGCTCAAAGTGTCGCGTTGGAAATGTGTGGTACGCTTTGGGAAGAAAGGGAAGTTAGCACCTAGGTTTGTTTGACCATTTGAGATTATTGAGAAAGTAGGCCCTGTGGTCTATCGGTTAGATTTGCCAGAGGAGTTTAATGGTGTTCATGACACGTTCACGTGTCGAACCTTAAAGAGTGTTTGGCTGATCCAACACTAAAAGTGTCTTTGGATGAGATCCAAGTTGATGATAAGTTAAATTTTGTAGAAGAGCCTGTAGAAATTTTGGAAAGAGAGTTTAAGAAGTTGAAGCGTAGTAGGATTGCCATCGTCAAGGTTCGGTGGAATTCGAAACATGGTCCTGAATTCACGTGGGAACGTGAAAAATTCCGAAAAGCGAGTCTGACACGTCTGTTAATGTCCAAATTGAATTTTGAAGGGTTTAAAGTGTAAATATGGCAAGTGAATACTCTAAG
>BQNB010011016.1:0-78363 GCA_026074375.1 Tanacetum coccineum
TGATCTTCTCTTCTAAAATTCGTCTTCAATGAGTATGGTATAAAGAATATGATATTGCACACTGAAAACTTGTTTTTGAGTCTTCTATTTATAATACTTAAAAAAGACTCGATACACCGTATCTAGCAAGGTCAATACGGCGTATTAGGCTGGATTCCTTGGAGTGCACGCTACGTTCTCAATCAATCAGTGATATCATTCCCAATTTACTTTATTTACTGTATCTTCGAATAGTTATCTTCATGGATATGGCGTATGAAAACATAAGGGATACACCATATTGGGAATGGGTCAAACGCGTTTTCTTGTGAAGTTCAGGCGCTGATACGCCGTATCTCTTTTGTTGGATACAGCGTATGCAGTCAGAAATCATCATTCTTCAAATGTCTTCTTTTTAGCTCCAAATTATGTGCCTTTTAGCTTGTCTTCACAAAACACTCCTGAATTACTGCATTTATCAACTTTAAAGAAAATAAGTAACAAATAATGCAATAATTATATAAAAGTGGGCAAACATATGGGATAAATGATATAATAAAGTGACATTATTTGATGTCATCAAATATCCCCCCACTTGAATCCTACTTGTCCTCAAGTAGACTTTAGAAAAGTTTTTGTTTATGAAAATGTGTCCCAACCGAAGTTTGAGGATTTTTTGTTTAAGCATTGTTTTGTCCTAATCACCTGTACATAACCAAGCTCCTCACGTAATATTAAAATGAAAACACTCAGATCACTCAACTAATCTAGGGTGCAACATTTAATTGGTACGCTCAATTGCTCGGTCGTGATTAGTTTTCTATCATAGGCTTGGCAAGGATACACATCTCCACCGCTAAAGCTAAGGAGAAACAAGTCAAAAGATAAATTGGGTTAAGAAGGCTTAGGGTTGATCATTTAACAGTCTTTCACCATAAGTACCACACCAACAACGCAGTTGTATTGTACATACATGGCCGTAACAACGGAATAGACATATACAATCCGATCATATCCCGGTTCGTGCTTAACCAGTGGTTAGGATGAAGAATGATATAGGGTAGGGAGCTTCTAACTTTCACCAAAAGTCATCATCCAACAAGGCAGCTGAGACATGCATGCATGGCCATAACGACAGAATAGACATGCATGCTCGTACAAGTCCTCGTTCGAGTAGACACTAAGGTTAATTGCTAGGAAAGGGAAGTAAAATGGGTGTTAGACAAAATTTACGAAACAAATAGATTAAGCCAACAAATAAGGTACAATTGCTAGTAACTTTCCCCCGACCGTTCCATGACAAAGACTCGAACATATAGACAAACGCCTCGATCATAGAAATGACAAAGACAACCTAAGTTGGCGTTCCCATAACGGTCAACTTCCCTTACATCCCGATCTTTACATACTTTTATAGAATAAGTGGTGATATCAGCCACTTTTTACAAGACTTTATATCATTGATTTTTGTAACGTATCAACAAATAATCGATCCTTCTAAGTGATTCCTTTGGTATAAGCTTCTTTTGAACCGACTATTATATATATATATATATATATATACATATATGAATCCAGATCGATTGAGAAGGTTTTTATTTTGAGAAGATTGATAAGGTTTTCAAAAATGATAGATTTTTTAACTTTGATTCAAGTTTTTCAAGCATAAAACTCATTTTAATGTGATTATAATCCAAAATGTGTAAAAAAATTCGAATCAATGTTAAAAAAACTCTCGATTTTGCGATATAAGTACAATTCTGAATCTTCTATACAAATTTAAGGAATCATTACCATAACTCGATTTTAACAATGATTTGTGAATCAAATTTGTGATTTATAGATTTGATTCACTATTAAATGATGTTTACTTGTGAATCAAATCAAAAAATATGAATCAATTTGCTCAAACGTAGATTTCTCAATCTTCTCAAAATAAAAACCTTCTCAATGGAACCGGATTCTATATATATATATATATATATATATATTGAGAAGGTTTTTATTTTGAGAAGATTGAGAAGGTTTTCAAAAATGATAGATTTTTAACTTTGATTCAAGTTTTTCAAGCGTAAAACTCATTTTAATGTGATTATAATCCAAAATGTGTAAAAATAATTCGAATCAATGTTAAAAAATCTCTCGATTTTGCGATATAAGTACAATACTGAATCTTCCATACAAATTTAAGAAATCATTACCATAACTCGATTTTAGCATTGATTTGTGAATCAAATTTGTGATTTATAGATTCGATTCACAATTAAATGATGTTTACTTGTGAATCAAATCAAAAAATATGAATCAATTTGCTCAAACGAAGATTTCTCAATCTTCTCAAAATAAAAACCTTCTCAATGGAATCGGAACCTATATATATGTATCTATATATATATATCGGTTGAGAAGGTTTTTATTTTGAGAAGATTGAGAAGGTTTTCAAAAATGATAGATTTTTAACTTTGATTCAAGTTTTTCAAACGTAAAACTCATTTTAATGTGATTATAATTCAAAATGTGTAAAAAAAATTTGAATCAATGTTAAAAAAATCTCTCGTTTTTGCAATATAAGTAAAATACTGAATCTTCTATACAAATTTAAAGAATCATTACCATAACTCGATTTTAGCAATGATTTGTGAATCAAATTTGTGATTTATAGCTTTGATTCACTATTAAATGATGTTTACTTGTGAATCAAATCAAAAAATATGAATCAATTTGCTCAAACGTAGATTTCTCAATCTTCTCAAAATAAAAACCTTCTCAACGGAACCGGAGCCTATATATATATATATATATATATATATATATATATATATATATATATATATATATATATATATATATATCCTTTATTTATTAATTTATATATATATTTTATTTCCTCTCAACTAGTACTTACATCAAGTTATTTTACTATTCCGTACCACCACAGTGTGGTTGAATTCGTGAGGGAGGGTAAATTCTAATAAACGAATGATCAAGCTAGCTAGGTGATCGACGTGACAATTACAATAAGCATGCACTTATGAAAAACATGCACTACTTGATGATCCACCCATACTTTGAATATAAAACTACGTACGTACGTACATAATCAACGTGTATCCTATTGAGTTTTATCCATGCCCCTGTAATCGATCGATCAATTATTGCATATATATTGATTATTATCAAATTGAAGATGCATGGAAATGAATGTAAACCTGCCTTATCCGGCCAAGCCCATCACCTTATCACTCAATGGCCGGGTTTATAATCTAAGCCGTGCGTTAAGGGAATTGAATTTTCCTCAATAAGAAAAATGTCTTAATACATAGTACATGTATATGTGATGTCAATTTACGTCATGAGGTTGATACATTAAAAGATCACATTCAACCCATCCCTGAAAACACATCAAGGCAAAGTTGTTGTTAACACAAGATCCATATAAGACAATTTGATCGAGAATGCATCTTATTATAGCACCATAACTTATACAATTCAAATCATCTTCTTTCGAATCACCAATTGATACTCATCTTCTTTCGAATCACGAATTGATAGCCGATATCCTTTAGCATAATAAGATGCTCATACGCTCTTTAGTAAATCATCAACCAGTTTGAATGTAGAGCTATGCAGAAAAAGTTTGCTCATACGTCACTAAACTCATATGTATGTTACCTTTATCATACATATTCTTTTTCATCATAACTTGTGCATGTGACCATTGTTATGCATGAAAATTTAGTAAATTTCTTTCAAAATTCAATAAACAATCATATAAACATATTAAAACGTCTTTGAATCATCTGATATTATGGCAAACATGAAAGCAATTGCAATATGATGTATACGTACATTCGATTGATAGCAAAAGATAAATAAATCATTCGTGCTTATATACATGTGATGAATTAAATGGGGACGGTTAGTGTTATCAGTTAACGCAAGAACGATTAATTAAATTCTAGGTTAGGGTATAGAAAAAGGGGTTAAAACTGTGATACGTAGTACAGTATTATCTTCTTAAACTTAACCTACAAACAAGTATTTATCTACTGTACATTTCTTTGATATATCAAGTTAAACCTGCATGCATGGTTTCATATCTCCGGTCAATGGTCTTGGAGGCAGCTCATGAGAAGATCTAGAGTTAGTTGTACCTTAACTATATTATCATGCGGATGGATGAAGCGGGTCGGGATATGTACATACGTAGTTACCAATCAAACATATATTATCGGCAAACACTCTTCATTTCCCTCTATTAGAAACAACCCGGCCACCACACTTGTTCTGTCCGGCCTGTCGTGGGAAGTTAATTCTATCTTATGGTCTAAATTTTATATAGAATTGGTGATCAGTTCTATAACACTGCCCTTACTTGATCTACCAGCAGTTAATGATGCATGAATTAATTAAGCTCTCCTTACCCTTTCTGTTTTTCTATGCATCTCTCACACAGGCCGTCTTTAAGGATGAGCGGAGGCTTCAAAAATTTTAGGGGCCTCAAAATTTGTCCTCTTAACAATATGTTACGTTTTGATAATTAATTTGCATTATATCTTATAAATAATGACATTTTATATAATCAACGTAATTTCACGAACGAATAGTTAGCCTATCCGTTGTCCTTTTTTACGTTTGTTTAATCTCATTTTTTTTCTTTCGACACACTAAAGATTTTACTGATCACAACAAAAACGGGGCAATATGGGTACAACCCACATGAAAAGATCATCTATCAATGTGAAACACAACACATGATTTACAATTGTTAATTTTACTAACTTTGTCAACTAACACATGCTTTACTTTATAAATTGGACCAACGAGAGTTATAATCGTATTCACAACCCACTAGTTCCAATTTAGGTTATACTTTACTACGATTCGCTATCCATCAATAAGAGTGCGTTTAGAGTTAATTAAAACACGAAAGTAGGGTGAATTCCAGAAATACTTTGCGGTTAATGGCTACGCCAACCTGCTTAAAGGGAAGGGATTTCCGCGATTTGAGTCTGTGTAGCGAGTGGCTCAAATCTCGTGGATGATACATGATTGTCGCAAGTAAATTCGTAACATTTGGTCATTCAGGAAAAACATTAAGATTTGAATTGTATGTTATACATTTTTCACAAATGCATGAATTAAAAGATGCAAATGATCGAACAGTACTAACTATTACCATAATGTTGTACGTTTTGTGTTGGTGATCACATGATCAAAGTAATGCGATCCAACAACAAGGCCCAAACAAATAATGGTCGAATTTGGTGGTCAATAATTTTTAAATTTTGAATAACTCCAATAACTAAAACCAGTAAAGATTCTGATATGCGCTCTTGGGAGCAGTTCAAAACTTTTTTTTATCATCATCCATCAGGTGATATGATGTTCAAATACCTTCAGGTTCTGTTTGAACATTTCATCACTTGCTGAAATATGAGGTCCAAGTTAAGTTAATATTCATGCAAGTTTATAATTCGATTTTCTTTCGGCTTAAGCACAAGGCTTTTGGCGACGATCTTTCGTCGCTAAAAGCTATAAAACAAATAGTATTAACTTATTTAAAGATTATTAGGTTAGGTGTTAAACATTTAGTAGAAGAGTACCACATTTATCACATAATGCTTTTATATGTAGTTTCACTTTTCAAAGTACTTGAGTAAATAGTTAATTCAATTATTCATCCTTTTTTATCAACGAGTCTTGTACTTTTTCATTTCCTTTTATTTCTTTTTTACTTTCAGGAAGTTCCCGCTCATATTTCAAGTATGACTTTGAGAGAGTGTATTGAGTGAAGGAGACTTCGTCAAATCGCAGTGACTCAAGTGTTGTTTACAACTCAGGTACTTTACTCACTTATACCACATCGCTGAGGTAAAGTATATTTTCGGTTGGTCATTGATGTTCCTAAAGCTTGTTATTGATCGAGCTTTATACAACACCCACTCACTTTTCATGTGGGAGTAAACTTACTCACGGATTCTCATCAATGAGTAACTTACTCACTAATTCAACAATTGTTTTTATACTTAAAGGTATTGAAGTTGAATATTTGTGTCAACTAATGTTATTTTAGCTTTTTGAAATAAATTACGAGTAATATTAGCCAAAAATAATTTCCAAAATAGGCAATTAACTAACTATGATCATACATCTAGTATGCATACTATATAACAATTAAAGTGAGACGGAGGGAGTATAACTAATGCAAACATTTGGTTCGATGTCGTTGCCCAATCAACAATGTACATGGATCAACGGAGATTCCGGAATAGCGTTACAAAACCCTCACGTAGGAGTAATAATATTTCATGCCCTAAGTGGCTTGATTTGATTATTAATCCGAAAGTTTTATATAATACAAATCAATTCTAATATTTTTCAAGTTTCTTGCTAGCCGCCTATTACAAAAGAAAAAGCTAAATTTGGCTCAAGTTCATTTTCATATTAGTTTTCCTTGATTTAGAGTATTGTTAATTAGTTACTTTTTGTAATTAGCATTCTTTCTCCTAGTTTTATCCAAGCATGAATTGTATACTTTATAAGGTTTGAAGAAATCGATCTACATCATATAACTATATAGATGTTGCACATAGATTGAGCATATATACTCATCAGCCAGTGATGGACTCAGGATTTTCAATGGGGTGTTGCACAAAGATTATTGAGATAATGATAAAAAGCATGATTAAAAGAAATAGAAGAAGATAATACATCCAATTGTTACTGAAAAGAGATCATCATCATCATGGATATAAATTTCTAGATAAGGTGCATGGTTTCATGCAACATTGCAAACAAACCATATATATTATCTAATAACTAGCTAGCTACATGACATCTTAAACAGGAAATTAACAAAGAGAATCCCATTGCTAGATCACCATATATATATATATAAATATAATTGAAGTATGTATTTAGTTATTTGGTGGCTAGCTAGAGATGAAGAGTAGTGTCAACTTCACAAGTAAGATGACTAGTTTCATCAATTAGAGTGTTTTTTATGACGGATATCGGGGCCATGGGTGATGGTTTGGTGGTTGATTTGTGGTGATCATGCTTCGTATTCGGCCAAAGGGAGAGGGAGAGTAATTGGGAATCGAACGATGGAAGTCGTCGTGTTGGGAAGATGATTTCGGAGTGGAAGAACATGTGTGAAGAAGGCTGATCATACAAATTTGTCGAGGTTACGAGGGGGAATTGTTGATGATTATTCGAGGAGGAGACGGACATGAGCTTGAGAAGCTCTCGTTCTTCCCTCATCTCCTTCATCTTCTCCAATTGTCTAAACCTTTCTTGCAACATTGCAATGGAGGAACAACTCATCATTTTTGCATCACTGCTACTCTTTATTTCATTTACCATTTTCATGTTTTCAGACCAACAATTTATTTAAAAAGATAGATAGAAAAATGGAGATTAACAAAGTACGTGAATCCAAGTTATGGTTGCCTTTATATAGAGTGGGAAAATAACCTTTGTTCAAATTAATAATTTTCTTTTTAAATATCGTGTGGGAAAACAAACTTTTTTCTAACTTTTTTTTTTTTGCTTTCAATTAAGATATAGTTTGCATGCTGTTAAGGTTTTTTTTTGAAAAAAAACTACAATCTTTTACACATTTGAGTTACTTCTCGACATAATCATTTTTTCAATACGTACACAAACCCTAAAAGACACGATACGTTCATAATTGTCACCTTTAACTCGAATATCTGCTCCATTTTATTTCTGATGTAAGAATAACTTTGTTCATTTAATTTGTTTATAACTCTATATTAACTTTGAATCATATACTTAATCCTTACTTCAAAAATCTTTCATACATATTCTTCATTAAAATTACTATTTTCAATCACATATTCCAAACTTTAACTTCAAAACTTTTTTATGCTAAATAAATATATATTAACAACTCACTTAGTTTAAAAATATTACTTTATCAGTTGGAAACTTGGAATTTTATTATTAACCCTTCAAATATAAAGTCTCTTTATAAATGATTTGCAAAAAAATCTTCAATTACAAAGAATAGTTAAAAATGTTTCCATTTTTTTAAATATAGAGAAAAATCTGTTTTGATTGGTACGGTTGGAGATAACCTAAAAATGTAATAAGTACACTGCAAGGCCGTATTTTTCAATGTCAAATTAGGGCTACATTGATTTTCTCTTTTCACAAACAATTTTATTTTATCATTTATTTGGTTTAATAAGGAAAACAACTTCATCCTCAACTTCTACTATTTTTCATTTTTCTTTTTTCTAAACACTAAAACTAAAATTCACTAATAATTAAGAAATATTAATAATTCAAATAAAATGAAACTACAAATTGGTGTGCATTGGTTTAACGTGTTCTACCAAATCAGCTTTAAAGCTTAGATTAGTTTTCTCGTTGACTAAATCACATGATATGTCATCGCCTCTTTTAAAAAGTTTAGCTCGATGCTACTAAATCAGCTTTTAAAATTCACTAATAATTAAGAAATATTAATAATTCAAATAAAATGAAACTACAAATTAGTGTGCATTTGTTTAACGTCAAATGTGTTCTACTAAATCGGCTTTAAGGCTTAGATTAGTTTTCTCGTTGACTAAATCACATGATATGTCATCGCCTCTTTTAAAAAGTTTAGCTAGATACTACTAAATTTTTTTTATCCGAGAATGTAAAACAAATTGTTTGGATTCCATTTGGTAGATGAGAATTGTAAATTATATAAGAAAAAAAGGTGTTTAAAAGCGTGAATGAAAATTAAAGAGTATTAAGATATTTATAGTGATAAAATTAATAAAATATAATATATATATATTTTTTAAAAGGCACGCGCTGCCGTAGCCTTACTTTTCTTCATCTCACGACTCGGTCTTACCATCGACCGAGTCATACAAATGTATATTAGACGTGTCGTGGGACACCTTCGTAACAAAAGGAAGACGCGTTCTAAAGACCCCGAGACTCAGCCTTGAGGGCCTTGTTATCCCTTGTCTAAGGTTTTCAAAAGTTATGTTTACAATGTTTAACTTGGCATTTAAAATAAAAGTACATTTTCAGATGCATAACTAGGGATTATTTATTTACTTGTACTATAATATAATGTATTGTTTTTTAATGAATTAATTTAAGGTTTTGAACAAAGGAATGGCCTACTGAAAAGTGCATAATATAAAAACATGCAGATTCTTACACACAATTGATTACATTTGTTAATGTATACGGAACTTATGTAGTACACAGTAAGTAATGGTAATAGTTGACGTAAAGTGTGAATGATGCATGTTATCATATCAGTATCAAGTTCTATAAATTCCACTAGAAAATGATTGAATAAGAGAAAGAAATGTAAGTGAGAAGAATCCAAGCATAAAACAACATAGAGACCAATCTAGCTAAGAGTACTTGGTTTCATCTAGTCAGCTACTTACTATAAGCTGCTAAATTGAGAAAAAGGGTTTTGCAGATACTCCAAAATAATAAAGTTGGAATTTAGTGATTGGAATTATCTGTTTGGAAGAATATTAGACAGGGGGCATTATGTCCCCTCTAGAAAACAAGACCAAAAAAGATAAATTAATGCTTAAAGCTGATGATCGAGTAAATCATAATAAGCATTAAGCACTACTCCGCTCCTTTAGCTGCTGCTTATTTACCCCCTTTTTTCATGGACATACTGTACATTATTACTATTTGCAGTTGACAACTTTCTGGTTGTTGGAGCATTGCAACAACGTACGTACAATTAAAAATCATTACATTGTCATCTATTATATAAGTACACGTACAATTCTCATCCTCTTAAACCTAGATACATGCATGCTCAAAATTTATATTCATAATACACAAGTATATTAGGTAGGGCCGACCAAAACTAATCGAAAATCAAACCGAACCGACAAACCAAGCCTAGTCAAATCGAACCGACCGGATTCGGTTCGGTTTCGGGTTAAAACCAAGAAAATTACGCATAAACTATCTATTCGGATCGGTTCGGTTCGTTTAAGTTCTGTTTTAAGTTCAGTTTTGAACCGATGCTCAACCCTAGTATTAGGCATTATCATTTCCTAAAACGGCCTACATATATAAACTGAATCTAATACACTCAAGATCTAGATAACTTGGATTTATGTATGATTTAAGGAAATTAGGTTAAGTTGCATGCACATGACATACACTAAGGAATAAAGATGAAACATTATCAACGACTACCACCTAAAACTTTTAACCTATGTAGTGGACAATAAACTAAGTGATATTCAAACGATGAAGCCAGAATATGAAGGACATTATCTCGATCACAAATAATATAAATTAATTATATCTTAATTAAGTTGATCACTAGCTTATAAAAATATACCCAACATTCTCCTTAATCTCTACTCTCGATACAAAAAGTAAACATCGATTGTTGAAGCAACATTCTCCTTCGCTATCTCGTATATCGAAGTTTATTAATTTGTTTCTTTTATTTAATGGGATTTGTCTTGAAGTAATTGGATGGAAATGGCATGCATGGTTGAAAGCTGCATTTGCTAGCTAGTCTTCTTAACACTCTCTCCTCAATTATTTATTTATTTAAATTGTTTTTTGAGAGAATTTTACAAGTTCGAAAAGTCGAGGGCCATTAGCATGTTTACAACAAGGTCCAATCTACAAGACAACGCGTGCTTTCTGTTTCTTTATTGCTACTACTACATTTTACTTTACTATACTTTCTATCCTATATATTTTCTTTCCTCTTGATATTTTTAAAGTTTGATTCACAAATACTTAACAAAAGTGCTTATTATATATGGCTAATCCCATCATCTAAAAGCCGATTCGCTTACGAAATGGGCAGGTTAATTGCCTCTAAAAGTTTTACCTTTTTGTTTTCAAAATCTTTTTTTCAAGGTTGTGTCGACTATTTCAATTACGAAATGGGCAGGTTAATTGCCACAAACTCAATTAGTCACTTGGACTTAATCCATGATAATCAACAATGGATGTGATCACTAATCATCTTGATGCAAACAAACTAAGTACTTTGCATCTCAAGTAAAGCATATCCCATGACGGGAAATGATGCGTTTACGCAAAGTGACTTTTGACTTAGTTCGACTAATAAGAGAATAAAACTTGTTACGTGATTAGGATCAATGTAAATCTGGATTAAGGTCAAATGAATACTTTTGTTTGATGGTATGTTGAAAGTATGTTCATAATAGGTTTAGAAAGAAGTTTCGGCCTTGGCTAGAGGCGTTTCATAAAAGAATTGAGTTAGCATTTTGTTGAAAGATAAGAGGATTCGTTTTTGCTCCTCTCTAAGTCTAAACCTCATTTGGAGTGTTTCCAAATGCTCAAATATCATATACATATCTTTATTGAAGTTTCCACATGTGTCGGGTAAAATAAAATCCGACGTTGTAAAATTCATAAAATGAAATTCGCGAGTGGTGCGTCGGCCACGCGCTGACGCGTGCCCATCGCGCCAGATTCACATATTCGTTTTTCCGAATTTTGGCTATCGTTTGTTAGTTTACGTTTTGCGAAGGTTTATTTATCATCGTTAAAACATAAAGGAGGTCATAGTCAATGTTGCACCAATAATCCCCCCCCCCCTTTGATGATGACAAATAAAATTTCGAAAGTAAATAAAATTACAAACATAGCGAAGATGAAGACGACGTTGATGTAGCTTACGTCTTGATCTTGGCCTTGTAATTTGGTGAAGCTTGAACATTGTCTTCACCCAATGAGTCTTTCGTAGCTTTTCTACTCCCATGTAGGTATGCTTCCGTCACTACTAGCTATGCTAGCTTTCTCCCCGATCCGTAAGCTTCTTGCTCTTTACTTTCCTTCTCTCTCTTTTGTCAAATCAAAAAGGCGAGATCGTGGTCGTACATTTAGAAGTTTGATATCTTTGTAGAGATAGAGAGTAGATATCTTAACATGTGCTCCCTTAGATCGTTGCTCCCCCTTGTTCTAAGGCTGGTATCCATAGGTCAAGAGCATTATCTTCGCGATGTTCTTGGCTACAAATAACAACAAGCAAACACAAAACAACACAAGCAACAAACATGTACACATTTGTAAGTCCAACACGTGTTAGCTTACCATTTGGAAACTTAGAAACATGGATGCGTACAAATATAAATTGTTGTGACTTTGTACATTGTTGCATATATTTATATACATATTTTACCATTTTTATATGTATAATTATCATGACTCCAGTTACTTTTTGTTGAGCATGCTTGGACAATTATGTTATAATTTCATCCCATTATGTTGTTTAAGGTATGTGTTACCAATAAGCATTAACAAACAAGAGAGCATTCAAGCATTTTATTTCACATTAAACATGCAACATACAATCTACGTCTTCTAGCAACAAGCTATACTAGGCAATTTAGAGGCGTACATTACTTTTATTCTTGCCAAGCTTGAGTTCTTCCAAATGAACAATTTCTAGGTTCATTGTCTTTCTCAATTCATTCTTCATTATCGTCTTAAAGAAATACCCTAGCAATGTCCTCAACGACCATGGTTAACACCTTGAGGTCGTTGTTAATGGATGCATGTATTTCCTACATTTCTTTGCAAAGAGCATACACATTCTCTTCTGTTATGTGTTGTACTTGACAACACACACATTCATCAACATGAGTGTTACAGAAGGATTCTTCAAGATCACAAGTTATCTTTTCCCATATAGGGTCTTCAACAACACACAACTTAAGAAAGGCCCTGCAAATATCTACATTACTACTCCTAATTTCTTCGCAAGGATAATAGTCATCCTCCTCGGGAGTCATTATTCTTCTCCCAGGGTTATTATGGAATGATGAATTGTAACACCCCCATTTTTGGATTGCGTAGTGAAAATTATAATGGGTGTTACTAAATAGCACAATACACTAAGATAATAGAAAACGACCTAAATGAGACATTTTACAAACATGTGTTCCATTATTTAATCAGAAAAAATGCGTTTAGGTCCTCACATGAATCGTAACCACAACCATTATAACATTTGAAAGACAATTGTTTCAAATTAAAGACATTGTTTTAAAACACATTAAAACATTGTTTTTGAAAGACAATGAACACATAAGTAGTCTTTCACCAAATCATCACACGCACGACACCTCCATACCATCGTTGCCTTCATCCTTGGTTACCTGGGATAAAACATGTTTAAAATGTCAATAAAATTGTTGAGTGAAATTCATAGAGTTTAAAATAATCAATAAGTAATAATCTTTGAACACATAATTAGTTCTCAGGAAAACATTGCAACGAATACAATGTATAACATCTCTTTTCTTTCGCACAATAAGCTCATGACACCGAACGTTAACAATACATATATCATTTGATATGTCAATTTGCCCTAGAACAAGGTATTAGTGTCATATACCTACTACTTCTAAATATAAAACGTCTGTTTAACAGAGTGTTCATAAGGATTCAGACCCCGAACGGGGTTGTCAACCCAATAGATCTATTTAATGCATTAGCGTTCACCTCACAAGGCGATTAACAGTTCATGAAATAAGGGACTTCGACAATAGCTACTTATGCGAAAACATTCTCATAATCGGGTCCAGCATACCATAAAATCATAATTGGGTCAAGATAGAGTTTCGCGGTAAGTAGGGTGTCGAACTGATGAGGTGTTATTTTATACACTTTTTCGGGGCCGTTTAATCCCCTAAATCGTGCATTTATGCCCAAAATAGGTACTTAATCGTTCCTTTTCAGGTATTTAGCATTTGGAAGGCATTTGGAAGAAATACACATGACTTGGACTCATTTGGAGAAGAAACGGACAAGACTTCGAACCTACACCAACATCTCTCAAGAATTTCAGAAGCTGGAGACGGCGTCACAGATTACACGTTATGCCGTCACAACGATTACCAAGACGACGTCACAAGATCTCAATTCGGCGTCAGATTGTACGAACTAGCCCATTATCTAGAGTATTCTATTCATGACGGCGTCACGATTAATACGCCGCGGCGATTTTCCTATAGATACAAAACCGAAATTAGGGTTTTAAGTATGTAACTTTAGTGTAAAAGAAAGAGACGAACCCTAGTTCGTTTAGCAGTTGTTAGGGATGATTTTAGGGCCTCAAACCCCTATTGTATTTCCTTTAATTCATGTTTTAATCAAGTAAGATTATCTTAATCATTCAATATATCTATGTGTTGTTTGATTCATTATTGTTCTTGCTTTACTTATAACATGCTTGGCTAAACCTTTTATTGTATTTATTTATGATTGTATGAAACCCAGAATGTAGATCTTAGTGGTGTTGCTTTTTGTGATGAATATGCATGTTAGGTCTTAGAAAACCAGCTTTTGTCTGTATCGTTGTTGATATGTTTAGGAAAACATGATTGTGTAGAATGGATACCATCGGGTAACAGTTTTCATACTACCTTGCCCCTTATATGGTTGATCCACTCTTAATATATTTCACATGCATTTAATATACTCTTAGGGGCCTTGTAATAGTCTTTATATTACCTTACTTGTGCGTTGCCTTAACAGAATACTAAATAGACGGCAAGTTCGTGTAATTCATTCATGACTTAGGAAATAATTACATAGATCATCACAAGTGTGAGAACACTAGGAGAAGCAATCTAGGGAGTAATACATGATTAAATAAACACAATCTTTTATTATATTGTTATCACCAGTAGCTTAGATTGTTATTTAGTTTAATAGCTAAAACCAACCACCTCTCCAATATATGATTTTACTTGCTTTCCTATAAACATAAAAACACAAAAAGAATCATCTTTTAACCCTTAGAATTCTGTTAGACTGTGATCAATCCTTCCCAACCTATTTCTTTATAGAACGATAACAACCCCCCGAGTCTTGCCTATACTACTACTACTACAACGGTTAGGTACTCTGCCCAGGGAGTTGTAAAACTTCGTGTTGAAGTCTTACGACAACCGTATCAAGTTTTTGGCACCGCTGCCAGGGAATAGTTAGGTATTGATCATAGTTTAACTTAGTTCTACTTGCTTGAATCCTTTCAAGTAAGATTTAATTTCCGCACATTAGCTTTCTCGTAGTCTATCTTTTTTGGTGTCATCCACCTCATAAATCCGTCCATCATGACGCGTAGCACCGTTAAGAGGTTAACAAAACCTCTCGACGAACCTGAAAGAGAATTACGGAGGCGTAGGAAGGCCGCCCTACGTTCACATCAAAACGAATCTCTTGCCATCGTCGAAAGAGACCTCTTTGATGATGAGGCATCCTCCTCCCATAACACTAGAGCCAAACCTATAACGCCTCCAAAGACCTTACACAAGCATTCTCATCTTAATTCCTCTAATTTCCTTAATCCAATTACATATCCAACCAAAAAAACAGGAAGAATCGTCGACTCGCGCGAAATCTGGTTAATTCAAAACACATGCACATTCCAAGGATTAAAAAATGAGGACCCCCTCTGTCATATTAGGCACTACTTTATCATTGTCGATAACATACAAGCCGACGGAGTCACAAGGGATACATCTAGGTTAAGATTCTTCCACTTCTCCCTCAAAGGAAAAGCGGTAGGATGGCTTGACAGAATACCCCCTACTCAAACCACGACATGGGAGCAACTCGTGTCACGAATCCTTGACAATTTCTTTCCGGTAGGACGTACCTCGGCCCTTAGAGATTTAATCCTCCGATTCAAACAAGGGGATGAAGAACCCATCAAAAGTGCCTGGATCTGTTTTCAAGACTTAATCAAATAGGTTCCCCATCATGGAATACATAAATCGCTTCTGGTACAAATCTTTCACGATAACATATCCTAGGACGACCGTATGAAACTCGACCAATTCGCTCAATTCTGCTTTGACTCTCTCATCAAAGATGAAGGGTGGAGTCGAATTTAAGAATATGTCCAATATCAAGATGATATGTGGGATGATGTGTCACCAAACATGAACATTTCCTCCATTTCAGAAGCAATACAACCTACATTCAGAGGGCGCCTAAAAAGGGCTTGTAATCAAATTTCTTACCTCAAAACGCCTACTCGAGAGGTTGGGTTGAAAAACCCCTACCTAATCTGCGACTACTATGGAGGATCTCATGAGGCTGACGAATGCATGCAAACTAACCGGGCCAAGCAAGTATGCTTATCAGGGGGAGACATCTACAATGACCCTTCCTTTCTGAGGTTCTATTAGAACAACGATACCTCACCATAGGGAAACAGCAAACGTAAGGAAAAGGGAGAGAATGGCCCCGAGTGAGTTGTTAGAAGTAAGTTTAAAGACGAGCTCGCCAACTTTATGCTCAAAAAGAAGTCTCACGCAAAAGGGATAGGAGATATGCGTGTCCAACACCATAAGGAATTGCGTGGACAATACTCCCAAATACTCTCAACAATCAACAAAAGCAAAGCCCCTGAACCTAAAGCCCAAACTTTTGCCATAAAAACTAGATCATGAATTAGACATAAGACCCACCTTTTTAGCCCCGCCACGACCGGCGACTGACAACTTCACCGAGGAAACCAAAAAAGGAGGGTCTGAGGACGTAGAACTAGGCATTATACAAGAACCCGCCCCTCGGCCGTCCGTCCTTTACCAACCTTCTAACTCATCCAATCTACCTTTTCCTTCCAGATTAAAAAAGCAGAAAAAGGTTGACGAGGATGAGCAGCTTCTCTCAATCTTCAAGCAAATTCATGTCAATTTGCCATTCCTTGAAGCTATGATTCACATGCCAAAGGGAGCCAAGGTCTTGAAAGATCTACTTTCGCATAAGGAGAAACTTGAGAAAGCAGCCTCCTCAGTCAAACTTAGTGAGAAATGTTTCGCTGTTATCTAAAGGAGTCTGCCCCAGAAAGAAAAGGTATCAGGAAGCTTCACACTGCCATGTCTTATCAGACCTTTTGCAGTTAAGAACGCCTTTGCTGATCTAGGAGCAAGCATAAATCTCATGCCACATTCTCTCTTTTGACGGTTAGGGATTTCTAAACTTAAACCTACCAAAATGAGTATTCAGCTTGCTTATCGATCTATCAAATACCCCATCGGGGTCTACGAGAATCTATTGGTGAAAATAAGCAAGTTCATCTTTCCAATTGACTTTGTAGTCTTGGAAATGGACGAAGACGAGCTAGTCCCAATCATCTTGGGGAGGCCCTTCCTCGCCACGGCAAGAGCTGTAATAGACGTTCACGAAGGAAAATTGAGTTTAAGGGTCGAGAGTGAAACAGTCACCTTTAACATTGGAAAATCTATGAAATCTAAACACTCCCATGATGATTACCTATATTGTGCCAATCGCATCGCTAAGCTGGTCCAAGAACAATGGGTCGACACAGTAAATCATGATGGAGAATGGACCGAAGAAAAAGAAGGGGACGATCCTAACAAGGTGCTTGCAGTCTCTTTCTACCCTAGGACAGAGCTGGTGTAACCACTCGAATGGAAAGCCCCAGAAAATCGGCTAAAACCATCAAGCGTAGAACCACCCAAACTCGAATTGAAGGAATTGCCCGAACACCTTGAGTATGCTTTCCTCTAAGAAAATAACCAACTCCCAGTGGTCATCTCATCCGCATTATCCACCGTCAAAAAACCAGACTCCTCGAGGTTCTTCGGAATCATAAAGGGGCAATCGCTTGGAGTATTGCGGACATTAAAGGAGTCGATTCATCCTTCTATACTCATAAAATACTCATGGAAGATGAGTTTAAACCAAGTGTACAACCTCAAAGATGAGTTAACCCCAACATCAAGGAGGTAGTAAAAAAGGAAGTCATAAAACTCCTTGACGCGGGACTAATCTATCCCATCTCCGACAGTCCTTGGGTAAGTCCTGTCCAAGTTGTCTAAAAGAAGGGAGGAATGACCGTAGTAAAGAATGAGAAGGATGAGCTCATCTCGCAACGGACAGTCATCGAATGGTGCGCATGTATCGACTATCGTAAGTTGAATAACGTAACCCGAAAAGATCACTTTCCACTTCCGTTCATCGACCAGATGCTTGAACGACTAGATGTACATGAATATTATTGCTTCCTAGATAGGTTCTATAGATACTTTCAAATCCCTATCGCCCCTGAAGATCAAGAGAAAACCACGTTCACCTGCCCTTACGGGATCTTCGCATACAAACGAATGCCCTTCGGATTATGCAATGCCCCAGCCACTTTTCAGCGCTGCATGACAGCTATATTCAATGAGCTTATCAAGGATAGCATGGAAGTATTCATGGACGACTTCTCAGTCTTTGGTAGTACTTTCGACCACCGCCTCAAAAATCTTGAGAAAATGCTAAAACGATGTGAGGAGACCAACCTCGTATTAAATTAGGAAAAATGTCACTTCATGGTAAAGGAAGGAATCATCCTTGGCCATAAGGTCTCAGGTTCTAGGATTGAAGTCGATAAAGCAAAAATCGAGGCAATTTCCAAACTACCATATCCAATAAACGTGAAGGCCATTCGGAGCTTTCTAGGACATGCTGGTTTCCATAAAAGATTCATAAAAGATTTCTCACAAATCGCACGCCCAATAACCCAGCTCCTGTTAAAGATGCACCATTTAACTTCTCCAAAGAATGCACCCAAGCATTCGACACATTAAAATGAGAACTTACGCAAGCACCAATCATGATCAAGCTAAATTGGTCATTTCCATTTGAAATCATGTGCGACGTGAGTGATTATGCTGTCGGGGCAGTTCTAGGATAAAGGATCGAAAAACATTTCAAGCCCATACACTACACCAGCAAAACAATTAACGAAGCACAAGAAAACTACACAATAAATGAAAAGGAGCTTTTGGTTGTTGTCTTTGCATTCCATAACCGTCAATACCTGGTCTTATCCAAGACCATCATTTTCACAGATCATTCTGCCCTGCGATATCTATTCACAAAACAACATGCAAAACCACGCCTAATTCGAGGGATCATGATGCTCTAGGAATTCGATATCAAGATTCGTGATAAGAAAGGTGCTAAAAATCTAGCAGTTGACCATCTTTCCTGACTTGAAAACCCTGACCTTGGGAAGCTAACCAGGGCTGAGATAAGGGACTTATTTCCTGAAGAGCGATTGATGGCAATCTCCGACAAGAATGACGAACCGTGGTATGCCGACTATGCTAACTATTTAGTTAGCCGAGTAATACCCTTCCGATCTACCCGTCAAGAGAAGCAAAAAATTCAGCGATTTGAGGCATTACTTTTGGGATAAGCCATTTTCTATTCAAATAGTGTGTTGACTAAATCATACAAAGATGCGTGGTCGGAGATGAGGCAGCACAAATTCTTCAACAATGTCACAGTGGACCATCCAAAGGACATGATGGGATCGCCACCACCGCAAGAAAAGTCTTTGAGGCCGGGTTTTACTGGCCACATATCTTTCGTGATGCACGTAAGTTGATCCAAGTTTATGATGCATGTCAACGAGCAGGAAACATTTCATTAAGGGACGAAACACCTCAGATATACATCCAAAGTCTGCAAAATATTCGATGTGTGGGGAATTGACTTTATGGGAGCTTTCCCTTCATCAAATGGAAACAAATATGTCCTGGTGGCTATTGACTACGTATCAAAGTGGTAGAGGCTCAGGCCTTCCCCACCAATGATGCTCGAAACGTAGTAAAATTCCTCAAGAGACTATTCTCCTGATTTGGAATACCAAAGGCCCTTATTAGCGATAGGGGTGCCCATTTTTATAACCACCAAATAGAGAAATCAATGAAAAGGTATGGAGTGGTTCACCGATTCTTAACCGCGTATCACCCTCAGACTAACAGACAAGTCGAGAACATAAATCGAGCAATAAAGCGTATTCTTAAAAAAAACCATAGGGAACAATATGAAAGACTAGTCATACAAATTAGATGATGCATTATGGGCATTCTGGACAACGTTTAAAACCCCCTTAGGTACGACCCCATTTAGGATAGTCTACGACAAGGCATGCCATCTTCCTGTCGAATTGGAACATAAAGCTTATTGGGCCATAAAAAACTGCAACATGGACCTTACGAAGGCTGGAGAAAATTAGTTCTTACAGATTAATGAGTTGGACGAAATGAGGCTGGACGCCTACGAATCATCCATCTCCTATAAGGAAAGAACAAAAAGATGACACGATAAACGAATAAAATCACCAATTAACTATGAAAAAGGCAATAAGGTACTACTCTTCAATTCACGATTAAGACTATTCCCCGGGAAACTAAATTCGAGATGGTACGGACCATTTTCAGTAAGTAGAGACATGAAAAATGGGGCGATTGAGCTGTACGATGAAGAAGGAAGCGAATTTATCGTAAATAAACAATAAGTGAAGCCGTATCAAAAGAGCATATTGGACATAAACAAATATGATGATGTAACTCTGGACGATGAAGGAGAAGTCACATAAGAACATGTGACTTTTAGTCTAGCTACAAGACTCGTAAATAAAGAAAAACGCTTCTTGAGAGGCAACCCAATATTTACTTTTCTCACAATTAGGAGTGTCTTGTGTGTTTTAATTCTTTACTACTTGTTTTATTATGTTTGTACTATCTTGTAATCATGCTTTGTATTTTTTAACCTCGTCTTAATTTCAATCAAAGGTATTTTTCGACAATAAGTGTAGGGGAATCTATCCGGTTTTTGAACAAAGTTCAAGCATGGTAAATGAATTGTTTAGATTAATTCGCATCAGTTTTGAGTCATATGAGTAAATTGTCAATCATCAGGTTTTATGCAGCTATTTGTACAGGAATTAACTTATAGAATCAAGTGCAGGAAATTTTTCATCAAAAACAAAAATTTTGTTTTCACAAAACGTGGAGACGGCGTAACGATTTACATGCGACGCCATCACCATGACACATGTGACGGCGTCAGGATTTCCCTGACGGCGTCAAACGTACAGGTCCTAAAAACATAAAGTTTTTAATTATTTTTGAAAATAAAACTTGCATAACATTTAAAATATGTACTCTTCTGTTATAAACCTGCAAAACCAACGAGTTTAACAATTCTCTCATCCTATCTTTACTGCTTTATCGAGTCAACCCTAATATCATAATTGTATATTTATAAATCGCACCTTTTATGCTTGGTGTAGTTGTCTTTGATTACAGGTTATGTTTGATGAGAAGAAGCTTGGAAGTTGTTAGGAAGTTTTATTGGATGATTCTCGGAGGACGATTTAACCAGTTATCGCATGTTTCTTCTCCATCATTGAGTAAACTAGGGGATTACTAGTTTCTTTTCCTTGTTTTCTTATCCCTTTATTCGTTTTTACGGGTACCTTTATAGAACATTGGGGACAATGTTCAACTTAAGTGTAAGGAGGGAAAATAAGCCTTATAAACTATTCTTTCATTTGCTATTTGCTTTGTCTTTAAAATGATGGGTAATATATTAAAACATAGCATAAGAGGTAATTTTTACCCAAATTTAAATTTTTTTATGACACATACCAACGAAATTGAGTATTAATAGCGTCTCATGGATAGGAATTTATATTACTAGCACAAAAACCCTCAAATTCCACCCTCAAATTATGAGGTTCACCCTTAGATATTATACCTTTAGCTTGTTCGAGTTAAGGAGTGACCAATCATGTGTGTTTATTCCATCATTACGGATGTATATGCGTGGTTTTGTTGCCTTTTCTAGAACATTGATATCGGTTACTGTAGGATTAAGAGAGTGTACCGGTAGTATATTAAATTCTAAAACTTGTTTTTGTGATGCATCCCGAGACTGCATAGTACAACCCTCTGAGCCTATCTTTTTTCACAATTCTCGTAATTTTCTAGTAGATTCCAGATTATTAATGAAGAGCATTGTTACCCTTAAACCAATCGTTACACCTAAATCGCCTTAGCCTACCTTATATGTACTCATTTTTAGTACATTATTGTGTTTAACCCAAGTTAATTATTGAGTATACGGTTGCTAAGTCCTTATCCTTGTAAATACTATTTTGGGACGATTGGGATTCATGGTAGTATTTATTCCACGGAAGAATGGGGAAGAAAAGCTAAGTCAATACCCCCATATATTTGTTAGATGATCTTCATGTTATTTTGATCCACCTCAAATCGGGTCATTAGTTAGATTGTAAATATCGAGTATGTAAAAGCTCAAGTGTAGGGGTACGTGTTAAAAACCCCAAGTGATGTATTATATTATACAAAAAAAATAGAAAAGAAAAAGAAAGAGATTGATGTAGAGTTGTGTAGAGTCTTAGCTTGGCAACCAAACCAGCGTGTATTCTTGTAAATAATTAGCTAACACTTCCACTCCAAATTCAGCCTAAGCCACCCAAACGTATCACATCCGTTTCCGTTTCCATTATATGTTATCTTACACTGACACCCCATAACCCTTTAAAAAGACCTCTTAGATAGTAATGAATAATGCTTGCGCCTAGCAGTGGAGGTTTGATCCTTTACCAAGCCTATGATAATTTATATGCTATGACAGGTAATGAGTGTTGATTTTAAGTTTCCCCCATATGTTATAATTTATTATACACCCGAGTGAAAGAGAGAATCCCAAACACTTATGTGAGGTACTAGTATTTACTTTACGTGCTTTTAATTACGAGGTCTATAGGTTTGTGTTGTAAAATACTTTTAAAGAGTAGGTAAAATGACCCTCATATTGCTATTGTCTAGGTAAAAAAATCCTATTTGCTTGAGGACAAGCAAATCCCAAGTGTAGGGGTATTTGATGAGGTGTCATTTTATACACTTTTCGGGGCTGTTTAACCCCCTAAATCGTGCATTTATGCCCAAAATAGGTACTTAATCATTTCTTTTCAGGTATTTAGCATTTGGAAGGCATTTGGAGTAAATACACGTGACCTGGACTCATTTGGAGAAGAAACGAACAAGACTACGAACCTACACTAACATCTCTCAAGAATTTCTACTCAGAAGCTGGAGACAGCGTCACATATTACACATGATGCCGTCATAACGATTACCAAGACGGCGTCACAAGATCTCAAGACGGCATCAGATTGTACGACCCAACCCATTAGCTAGAATATTCTATTCATGACGGCGTCACGATTAATACGCGACGTCGTCGCAGAGATTTTCCTATATATAGAAACCCGAAATTGGGGTTTTAACTGTGTAACTTTAGAGTAAAAGAAAGGGACGAACCCTAGTTCGTTTAGCAGCTGTTAGAGACGATTTTAGGGCCTCAAAACCCTATTGTACTTACTTTAATTCATGTTTTAATCAAGTAAGATTATCTTAATCATTCAATATGTCTATGTGTTATTTGATTCATTATTTTTCTTGCTTTACTTATTACATGCTTGGCTAAACCTTCTATAGTGTTTATTTATGATTGTATGAAACCCAAAATGTAGATCTTAGTGGTGTTACTTCTTGTAATGAATATGCATGTTAGGTCTTAGAAAACCAATTTTTGTCTGTATCGCTGTTGATATGTCTAGGAAAACATGATTGTGTAGAAAAGATACCATTGGGTAACAGTCTTCATACTACATTGCCCCTTATATGGTTAACCTACTCTTAATATATTTCACATGCATTTAATATACTCTTAGGGGCCTTGTAATAGTCTTTATACTACCTTACTTGTGCGTTGCCTTAACGGAATATTAAATAGACGGTGGGTTCATGTAATTCGTTCATGACTTAGGAAATAATTGCATAGATCATCACAAGTGTGACAAAGCAACAACACTAGGAGAAGCAATCTAAAGAGTAATACATGATTAAATAAACATAATCTTTTATTATATTGTTATCACTAGTAGCTTAGATTGTTATTTAGTTTAATAGCTAAAACCAACCACCTCTCCAATATATGATTTTACCTGCTTTCCTATAAACATAAAAAAACAAAAAGAATCCTCTTTCAACTCTTAGAATTCTGTTAGACCGTGATCAACCCTTCTCAACCTATCCCTCTAGAGAACGATAACAACCCCCAAGTCTTGCATATACTACTACTACAACGGTTAGGTACTCTGCGTAGGGAGTTGTAAAACTTCGTGTTAAAGTCTTACGACGACCGCATCACGAACACTAAGAGTGAAACATTAATCTTATATTCTATCAGTATTTTAATTAGTCTATTTACTGGTTAAACCTATGTTATATATGTTGTCTAATGATATGGGGAGTTTTTAGCCTGAGAGACTGGAACAGGTTTGGTGGTGACAAATATCAATTCACAAAAGAATAAAATTAGAAAATAGAAAAGCGATACAAGCCAAATGATAAAAAACTGTATTAGCCATATTAAATCCAGTTCAGTGTTGGTTTGTTTGTTTTAGTGCAATGATTTACTTATCTCGAAGCGGCATATCATTCTTAAGACTTAGGCAGGACATCATCCTAAGACTTAGACACGATTAATCATGTCACAATTTACGCATCCGTATAAATCATCCTTTAGTTTAATTATAATCTATCTTAAGGAATCAAATTAGTGGTGATCATGTTAAACCCTAGCCCAATGGGACTTTACCCACTTATTGTTTGATGGTGTTTTATATACTGGTAGTCCACTATTCAAATCTTTATCAGTTAATTAAGAGCATGATTGCTGAAACATATACGAGTCGCGTACCTGTCCAACTAAGATCATAATTCAAAGACAAAGACAGAACATTATTTGTGATCCTATTGGTCTAGTAATATAAAATACGATATAAAGAGCTATCCCGGTATCTAGATTACTTTTTAGGTATCACTAGACCCAGTTGAATGATATGTCGCATATTCAAACACATAAACAAGTATGAGGTGATAAACATAATTAAACAATCAAAGATTAATTAAGAAATCGATTTAAAAAAACCAAACATTAAACTTTTATTAAGATGGCTAATACCCAAGGGTATTAGCCCACAACCATTGTAATTATACAAGCGTAATCAAACAATTGAAATCGGACGATTAAGAGGGTAAAAATTACACGATGTCTTATATAGATTTGTGATCAATGCTTGACCTTGGTGGCTGATCTTCTCTTCTAAAATTCGTCTTTAATGAGTATGGTATATAGAATATGATATTGCACACTGAAAACTCGTTTTTAAGTCTTCTATTTATAGTGTCTGAAAAGACTCGATACGTCGTATCTGGATAGGTCGATACAGTGTATTGGCCTGGATTCCTTGGAGTGCGCACTACGTTCTCAATCAATCAATGATATCTTTCCTAATTTACTTTATACATTGTATCTTCAAATAGTTATCTTTATGGATACGACGCATGTAAACAGAAGGGATACGCCGTATTGGGAATTGGTCAAACGCGTTTTCTTGTGAAGTCTTGGCGCTGATACGTCGTATCTCTTTTGTTGGATACGGCGTATGTAGTCAGAAATTAACATTCTTCAAATGTCTTCGTTTTAGCTCCAAATTATGCGCCTTTTAGCTTGTCTTTACAAAACACTCCTGAAGTACTGCATTTATAAACTTTAAAGCAATTAAGTACCAAATAATGCAATAATTATATAAAGTGGGCAAAACAGATGGGATAAATGATATAATAAAGTGACGTTATTTGATGTCATCAAATATCCCCCCACTTGAATCCTACTTGTCCCCAAGTAGACTTTAGAAAAGTTTTGGTTTATGAAAATGTGTCCCAAACGAAGTTGAGGATTTTTTGTTTAAGCATCGTTTTGTCCCAATTACCTGTACATAACCAAGCTTCTCATGAAATATAGAAATGAAAACACTCAGATCACTCAACTAATCTAGGGTGCAACATTTAATTGGTACGCTTAATTGCTCGGTCGTGATTAGTTTTCTATCATAGGCTTGGCAAGGATACACATCTCCACCGCTAAAGCTAAGGAGAAACAAGTCAAAAGATAAATTGGGTTAAGAAGGCTTAGGGTTGATCATTCAACAGTCTTTCACCATAAGTACCACACTAACAAGGTAGCTGCATCGTACATACATGGACGTAACGACATAATAGACACATACAATCCGATCACATCCCTGTTCGTGTTGAACCAGCGGTTAGGATGAAGAACGATATAGGGTATGGAGCTTCTAGCTTTCACCGAAAGTCTTCATCCAACAAGGCAGCTGAGACACGCACACATGGCCGTAACGATGAAATAGACATGCATGCTCGTACAAGTCCTTGTTCGAGTAGATCTTAAGGTTAGTTGCTAGGAAAGGGAAGTAAAATGGGTGTTAAACAAAATTTACGAAACAAATAGATTAAGCCAACAAATAAGGTAGTAACTTTCCTCCGATCATTCCATGATAAAGACTCAAACATATAGACAAACGCTTCGATCATAGAAATGACAAAGACAACCTAAGTTGGCATTCCCATAACGGTCAACTTTCCTTACATCCCGCTCTTTACATACTTTTACAGAATAAGTGGTGATATCGGCCTCTTTTTACAAGACTTTACATCGTTGATTTTTGTAACGTATCAACGAATAATCGATCCTTCTAAGTAAATCCTTCCAACGACTATTTTTCTTCCATCTCTTTTTTGCTTTTTTCATATTTTTTTTGCAATACATTATAAATCTCGATTTAATTTCACCGTCTTCACTATCACAATTCATCCGGATAATCTTTTCCTTATAACACTTCTTCTTCGGACATGATTCATAATCGCGAAAGTAGCGAAACTTACGAGCTACATATTTTTCCCATTGCATTGTGCAATTTCCCAACCTTTACAGAGATAGAAAATTTCACTTTGACATAGGAAATACAAAACTTTACACGAAAGCAACTAGCAACTTTGATTAAAATAGGCTTAATTTACACGGTAGGCTAAGATGCAAAGGTGTAACGAAACATATAATATGGTGTAGAAAAAGAAAGGAATGGCTCAACATGTTGTTCTAGGGAATCTTACTCTAAAAATAAGAGTAAAAAAGGGTTACACGGGGTTTTAACTAACCAGTGTAGTTAGTTAATTTTACGACATGTAGGCTCTTTTGGTTTAATCCTAGAAATTTATCAGTTGAACATGTTCCTCTATCTAAATTCATAGTACTCATCATTGCGGTCTCGAATGATATACCAGGCCAAGTTCTAAAGTTCACTACATCACCGGCGCACTCATAATTTTGTGGAATTTTTAGTAAGCAATTAGAAATGGGATAGGCTTAATTCTCACAATATGTATCAAGGGTTATAGTGCGCTAAGTAATGTAACTAGTGATTTTTACAAAAATCATGCTAAAAAATTAAATTTGGCCATTTTTAAGCACTTTTAAGCATGTAGCATGCTATTTTGTAAAAAAAAGAAGACAAGTACGTTCTAATTCTTCATCGTCCCACTTAAATTATACAACGTCCTCATTGTATAGATAAAATAATAAAATAATAAGGGAAAATAGAATTAGAACAGAAAACAGATGTTTTGCTCGTGATAATTCTCCAAGATGAGTTCTTGAGCAAAAAGTGTGTTGACTAGGGCTTCAGAATGCCCGGATAAGTTCAACACATGTCTTTTTAAGAATATACCATATCATAGTTTCAACAAGGTCCTGCATAAAAGATTAAAAGACGAGTGCAATTTCTGTCTCGCTACAATGGTACAAGAAAACAATTAAACACACAACTGTATAGGGATCAATACGCCGTATCCTAAACCCTAGGATACGTCGTATGGTTCATGTAAAAACAATTAAATTAATGGAAATTAAATATTAAGTTTTTTTTTAAACTAATAACGTCCAGACATGTCTATATGTCGTATCCAAAGGGGTTTGATACGCCGTATAGAGTGTCTGGGAAGACAGACTCGTGCAACAAATAATTAAAATGCTACAAACAATTAAAATGACGGGTTGTCTCCCAGGAAGCACTTTTGTTTCAGCTGGTCTTTAAGTTCAACCTTTTTTTGTTGTATCTACTCTTCATTTGGTCCGTGTTACCTCCCATCCGTGATCTTTTATGTTGAAGAGTTCATGGTAGATGCAAGACATGCTGCTAGGAGTTCTTTTAACAGTACTAATTTTGCTTGGACCTACAGTAACGAATTCTTCATCATTGCCTATCGAATGTCGTACGACTGTGAATTCTTCAGTTTTGCACAGCTCGTCTGGGTTGTCGATGTCGCGACGAGCGGGGATTGGTATCGAAGAATATTCCCTATCAATAACTTCGTAGATGTCTTTTGCTTCTAAATAAGGTTTATAAAATATATCTGAACATGTTATTTTGGTGTTTTCCTCGCATGGTTCTTTATATTCATCGAGGTTGCCAATTGTTCCTTTAGTACGTTCATTCACATAAAATTCCCATAGCCCATTTTTGGTATTTTTATCAATCTCCCTATAGTTGTCGAATTTCGATGCCAGCCAATATATAAATTCAAAGTAATCCGTTCCATTGTCCAAGTCATTAGGGATTTTACTATTGCAAGTATGGGACAATGGGTAATATCGATGAACAAATTTATCATTTAGTTCCCTCCAAGTAATAGTTGTTCCATTTATTTCATTGTTCCACCATGTCTCTACATCTCCACTAAGTGATTTTGAGAAGACGTGTAATCGTAGTTCACTTTTTTCCACATTAGGCATCTTAATCCATTCAGTTATTTCGAGCACCTTTGCAATATGATCAATAATGTCTCCTTCATCCATGCCATTGAAGGCATTGTCCTGCAATATTTTCAAGATTTCATCACTGATTTTTAGTTCAGAATTTGTGATCATCCGTGAGTTAGTATGCTCTCCATTTCCATTCATTGTGTTATCACAGCTTGTTATCATCCTGAGTCGTAACTAGCGATCACCACTTTCTCAAAAATGGAGGAGAATGTTAGTAGGATATAGAAGATTTAAGCATGAGGATCATCGAATTGCTAATGTATCAGTCGACATATATGTCGTATCCAATTAATTTGAATACGTCGTATAGGTCTGTTGAATGCTAGTACGCCGTATTGATTTCACAGAATACGCCGTATTGTTTGGAAGAACAGATACGTCGTTTAGACTGCAGAATTCAATACGCTGTTCTGGGTAGAAGGTTTGATACGTCGTATCCAACTGGTGGATACGGCGTATCAGGTGATCAGTCAGAACAGAATACTTTTAAAAATAATTAAATGCGGGAATTTAAACAAACAATTTAAACACACGATGCAAATAAATACAAACATAATTAAATAATTAGATTACACTAAGCTAAATTAATTAATGGTTAGAAATACTAATAAGAATAAGGTTTAATTAATTCACTCCTTGGCAACGTCGCTAAAAACCTGATGTGCTGTCGCGTAGGGTCAATTATTTGATTATAAAGTTTTACATTTATATTTAGCCGACAAACCTAAAACAACACTTTAACGGGCAGTGTACCCGGACAAGATGGAGTTTCCCGATAAGTAGGGTGTCGAACACTAAGAGTGAAACATTAATCCTATATTCTATCAGTATTTTAATTAGTCTATTTACTGGTTAAACCTATACTATATACGTTGTCTAATGATATGGGGAGTTTTCAGCCTGAGAGACTGGCACAGGTTTGGTGGTGACAAATATCAATTCACAAAAGAATAAAATTAGAAGATAGAAAAGCGGTACAAGATAAATGATAAAAAACTGTATTAGCCATATTAAATCCAGTTCAATGTTGGTTTGTTTGTTTTAGTGCAATGATTTACTTATCTCGAAGCGGCATATCATTCTTAAGACTTAGGCGGGACATCATTCTAAGATATAGACACAATTAATCCTGTCATAATTAACGTATCAGCATAAAGCATCCTTTAGTTTAATTATAATCTATTTTAGAGAATCAAAGCAGTGGTGATCCTGTTAAAACCCTAGCCCAACGGAACTTTACCCACTAATTGTTTGATGGTGTTTTATATACTGTTAGTCCACTATTAAAATCTTTATCAATTAATTAATAGCATGATTGTTGAAACATATACGAGTCACCTACCAGTCTAACTAAGCTCATAATTCAAAGATAACGACAGAACGTTATTTGTGATCCTATTGGTCCAGTAATATAAAACACGATATAGAGAGCTATCCCGGTATCTAGATTACTTTTTAGGTATCACTAGACCCAGTTGAATGATAGGTCGCATATTCAAACACATAAACAAGTATGAGGTGATAAACATAATTAAATAATCAACGATTAATAAATAATCAATTTTTAAAACAAACCAAACATTGAACTTTCATTAATATGGCTAATTCCCGAGGGTATTAGCCCACAACCATTGTAATTATACAAGCGTAATCAAACAATTGAAATCAAACGATTAAGAGAGTAAAAATTACATGATGTCTTCTATGGATTCGTGATCAATGCTTGACCTTGGTGGCTGATCATTTCTTCTAAAATTCGTCTTTAATGAGTATGATATATAGAATGTGATATTGCACACTAAAAACTTATTTTTGAGTCTTCTATTTATAGTGTCTAAAAAAGACTCGATACACCGTATTCGGCTAGGTCGATACGGCGTATAGGGCTGGATTCCTTGGAGTGCGCGCTACGTTCTCAATCAATCAGTGATATCCTTCCCAATTTACTTTTATTACTGTATCTTCGAATAGTTATCTTCATGGATACGACGTATAGAAGCAGTCTGATACGCCGTATCGGGAATTGGTCAAACGCGCTTTCTTGTGAAGTCTTAGCGTTGATACGCCGTATATCTTTTGTTGGATATGGAGCATGTAGTTAAAATCAGCAATCTTCAAATGTCTTCATTTTATTTCCAAATTATGCTCCTTTTAGCATGTCTTCACAAAACACTCCTGAATTACTGCATTTATCAACTTTAAAGCAATTAAGTACCAAATCATTCAATAAGTACATAAACATGAGCAAAACGGATGGGATAAATGATATAATAAAGTGATGTTATTTGATGTCATCAAGTAGTAATGATTTTGTGAAGAAAATTGGTGGATGTTGGGAAGAACATTATGCCTTGTTGATTTGAGATATTTAGTTGAGGATTAACTAAGATATGGTTGGGAAAGGATGATTAAGTTACAGAAACTAGCTCCCACAATTATGCATGCACGCACCATGATTTATTCTAGCCATGCATGATACTTTCATTGTGGTTTATTGTGTAGAGATCCTTAATCACCATTTTAAATTTTAAGAATTGATAACTTTATTCTCAATGCATTACAAGGAAAATACTCGGGATCTCGGATGAGTGGTCCAAGTTATCAAACCTACTTCCATGTGTATTTTAATCCTTCTTGGATATTTTACACATATTGAACACATAATCCATTATACAACAAGTGCAATACCCGTGCGTTGCACTGGTACACCCGTTTCTTGATGACAATTATAGAAATTAAGACCGTTTAAACATATTACATTTGATATATTGAATAATTAACATCGAAATGTTTTGAATAATATCATGTGTATTCTTTGTGTATTCTAATATGTTATGCAATTTACATACCGAATTTAAATTTCAAAAGGAATTTCTTAACTACGTGGGAGTATATTGTATGTTATGCATAAAGTTCTATTCTTTTCTTCATCTATCCTAATACGTCATAGCATGCAAATAACACATAAAAATAAAACAAAGTGGACAAAATACAACATTTTCATAACATATAGTGTGAGTTGTGATCCTAGAGGTGATTTTGTCATGAATTTGTCTATTTAATTTTTCATGGCTATCATGGGGAATAAATAAAGCATGCAAATGTTGCAAAGAAGTTATTTTTCACTCTGTAATTATGTGTGGCGGTGTTTATCACATTAATGCAAGAGGTAGTTCAAATTTCTTTGTTCATAGCAACATAGGTTTGTCATGTAGAATCCAAGATATTATCAACCATAGTTGAATAATGTATTGCATCTCCTTCATTCTCGTTAAAACTAACAATGTTGCTCAAACTTCCTACCTTTCTAATAAGTCCTAGAACTAGCACACATGCTCTAAAAGCACTAGTATATAAAGAATATTGCCAAAACAACTTCTAAATATTCTACATCACCTCACTCATATCAATTTCTATGGGTGCTTGTAAACCATGAACAACCTAAATAGACTTATGTAACCTCCCCCAATCTGGGTAGCAGAGGAATGTTGTATATCCTCGAGGGCGTTATCTTCCATAGATCAATACTCAAGATAGAGAAGACATATAATGTGTAGTTTTTTTAAAAAGGATACATTGGTATTTAAACAAAAAATGCTTGTTCATTACATAAGCTCATGGGCTTCTAAAATTGTTCGACATATAAGTAACGTTTTCTGGTTTATAAAATTGTTCCCAAAATGTAATACGCCCAAATCTTTAGTACTGACTCTTTCCAAAGAGTGACCCCCAATGTATCTGAGCACCCCGTGCCTTATTGACCTGAGAAAACATGATTAAAATATCAACAATAAAGTTGGTGAATTCATAGGTTTATGTAAATCATTAATAGGACCGCAAATTTACATGTGTTATGATTAAGGCAACAAATGCAAACATCATAAAAAGTAAAATCGTTATTTTTATAAGATCATGACACGAAGCTCGGACATGTATGAATGAATAAATTTGCGACTAATGCCCTTAATGGAATGATGTTTTAACCTGAAAGCACTACCAAATCCGAATGTATTTAACGTTCGTTCCCGGTGGATAGTTAGTCACTCCCCGAACGGGGTATGTCATATCCCCTATAGAATACTCATATACATTCGCGCTTACATCCAGTAATTGTACTGTTCATGAATAAATGGCTCAATAGGTTATGTACTAGGCAATCAAGAAAATCTTAGTTATAAAATGTACACTTGCGTCCAATTTGTAAAACAAGCATGTTCTCACCCCAAAGATGTAAATCATTTAAATAATTATAAAACATGGGGCTATGAACTCACCTTAGTAAATAATCCTTCCGAAATGATAATAGTTATCAACAGTATGAATCCAACCGTCAAATACTAAGTAATACCGGCCAAGTCTCTAGTATTCAAATTTTGGCTAATGACTCAATGTAGAAATACAATAAATTGCTAGTTTTTATATATGTTTTCTTGTGTGGTGGTGTTACATGTTTAATGTATTTGAAATTACTTGTTGGTTACTTGGGAAACGTTTTACATGCGTTGTTATATTATTCATATTTATAAGTCGTGTTTTAAATCCACGATATAGGTATCCGAATTGTAATTCGTCCGTTTCGCTAGGGTTTATATAATCAACTTTGTTTTTAAAATACCCTTATGGTTTTATATTATTACAAACAAGCCCTGGTTTATAAATATATTCTATTTTTACATTTCAAACCCTTATTTTTCTTAATTACATTTCAGTCTCCACTTTTACCACAATTTACACGTTTTAGGTTCATTATATGTTAAAATTTTCCTTTAAAGTTCCAAAAGTGACCAAAACAGTCCCTTAAGTTACTAAAATAGTGGGTTGATAGAATTTAACCCTCAAGTTTCACAGTTTACATATTTTGTCCCTCAACTTTGTAAAAATCACATTTTAAGTCCATTTATGGTCTTACAAGTGGCAACAAGTTTTATTAAGCTCCAATAAGCAAAGCCAACTGTTTTGGCTTATAAATTAAGCTCGGATGAGCTTATTTAAGCTTATTGGCTTATCTGGACGTTAGGCCCATCAAGTATGTTTTATGTTTTAGCAGTCCAATTAAGATTTTAAAGGTACCAAAGCACTTTCGTTTAACGCTTATTTAAGTTACACAATCAGTAGGTTGAAAAATAAAGCTTGGGAGAGCCTTATTGGTGCTTATAGAGCTTGTTGGGCTTCGTGAAGCCCAAATAACTCAAACCCGAATATGATAATTATCGAAATGTATCTGAAGGTTTCTAGTTTAATTTTCGAGCCTTATAAGAAAAATTTAAGAGTCTGTTTTGCTTGGTTAGCGTATCTAATTAAAAAAAAAAAAAACAGCAATAAGCTCTCGTTATTGGGCTGTTAGGCCCATTAAGGGTCCCAATAGGTTTTTGAGTGGTTTGACTTGACCATTATGGTCCATTAGCCCTTACTAGGGTATATTAAGGCCCATTAAGCTTATATAGGTTGACCAATAATGCTTTTTTAAGCTTATTGTTGCTTATGAAACAAGTGTAATACCCGTACGTTGCACGGGTACACCCGTTTCTTGATGACGATTATAGAAGTTAAGACCGTTTAAACATATTACGTTTGATATATTGAATAATTGACATCGAAATGTTTTGAATAATGTATTATATTAGCGTACTTTATTATTTTTCTCACCTTTCGAAAAACTATCATTTCTTATCGCAATTTATTACAAATCTATCATGCATTGTTGAGATCACCAACCTTACTTTTTGTTTTTAAGAGATGGATAATACAGTAGTAATAATTTAACATTAGCGTATAATGAACTATTATGACAAACCACAATAGTAAACCCAAAAAAATCATACACATTAAACTATATAAATATTGAAAGTTTAAATTTTGGATATGACAAACATATTTTGTTCTTCAATACATATACATATATGAGGCTTGAGTGTCAGATGCAATACAAAATTGCCCACTTTTTCAATCAATAAACTCTTTAAACTATATCATAGTTCATTAAACTATACCATACATAGTCTTAAAAATTGCTTCCACATTACCCACTTTCTTTAAATATAGCATACGTAGTCTTAAAAAATTGCTTCCACATTACCCACTTTCGTTAACTATACCATACGTAGTCAGATTAATGTTGGTCATGAGACATAGCATAAAATAAATGCGTAGCTCATTCTATATAGAGTCCTCATAGATAGAATTAGAGTTCTGAATTCTATTAACAAACTTTCCAAATTTTAGGAGACATGCCACATTGAGTACTAAAATTTGCTAGCTTTTATAAACCAACACATGTTTGATTGAAAAACCTGTGTGCATTCAATAATTGGCAAGCTAAAACTTAGGGAATGAGTTAGAGATAATGATGAAGTTGATTTTAAATGGTCAAGATTTATTATTGCTTTGATCTGACGTTGAAGACGTAGTGCCATGTCACCATTAATTCTCTTAGCTCCGTCGGCAATAGAAAGAGTAATAGTCAAATGTTGCTAAGTATAATATCTCAGAATCATGGTCGATGTGTTGTGTCAACATTGATAATCTTTAACTACCATAGTGTATGGCAAGTTAAATCCATAGTTTCTCGGATGAGATAACTATATTATCATGTTTATTTATTGTGTATTTTAGTATGTTATGCAATACCATACCGAATTCAATTTCAAGAGAATTCTCTTTAACTACGTGAGTAGTTTGTATGTTTGCATAAAGTTCCTTTCTTTTCTTCTCCTTCCTAATACACATAGCATGCATTCAACACATAAAATGAACAAGTTGACACAAATACAACGTCTTCATCACAATGGTGAGTTGCGATCCAAAGTTTTGTCAATGAATTTGTCTATTTAATCTTTCATGTCTATCATGGGGAATAGAGCATGCAATGTTGCAAATAAGTCGATTTCACATATTTAAATATGTGAGGCGATGATTACCACAATATTGACAAGATGTAGATCAAATTTCTTGTTTTTAACACATAGGTTTGACATGCAGAATCAAATATAATGCCAACCATAGTTTGAATAATGTATTGATATCTATCTTTCAACTCGTTAAAACAACAATGTTGCTTAACTTCCATGACTTTCACATAAGTCCTAGCACATAGCACATAAGCTCTAAGGGAACAAGTATATAAACATAGTGCAAACGACTTCTAGACCTCTAACTTTTCTCGCAACACCTCTCTCAAATCAATATCCTATTGTGCATGTCAACCATGAACAACCTCAACCAGACTCGTGCAATTTAGACTTTGGGAAATGTCATACGAAAATCCTAAGCTTGTTTTGTTTTAGACCTAAGTGTTCTCTCATTCAACTCACCATTTACTTGTTCTATTGGGTGATCTTTAGCTTCTTTTACACTTTTAGGATAGCCTTCATCCGAAATATTAAATTGCAATAACAGCGACCCATTGAGATCTTGAACTATGGGTTCATTGATCCTATCATTTTCTACTGAAGGAGATGACTTGGGATTGGGCAAGCTCTCATCAAAGGTAACATTGAGATATTCTTCAATTCTCATTATTTCCTTATTAATCACTATGTATGCTTTACTAGTTTGAGAGTATCCTAAAAACACACCTTTGTACGACTTTGGTTCAAAGTTGGTGAGATGTACTTTAGTGTTAAGTATAAATACTTTACAACTAAAGACCTTAAAGTACTCTAATGACCCCTTCCTATTTCTAAGGATTTCGTAGGGTATTTTATTACTGAATTTTAAAATAGAAACCCTATTAAAAATGTATGTTTCCGTATCTAATGCATGACACCAAAACTTTTGTGGAATGGATTGCTCGTCTAACATAGCACGACTCATCTTTCTTAACTTATGATGTGTTCTTTCAACAATCTCATTCGATTGAGAAGTGAATGGGCCCGACCAGTTATAAGACATTCCATATTGTTCACAAAAGCTCCTAAATTTCATTTTATAAAATTTACTACTATGATTCGTTACAATTGAAACAATATAACAATCATGTAGGTGTTCAACTCTTTTACACAAGATTTTAATTTTTTTCTAAGACATCATCTCTAGACTCTACAAACACAACCCAAGTGTAGTTTGAGTGATCATCCACATTCATCAAAGTGTATAAGTTGCCTCTATAACTTTGAATTAGTGATGGACCAGACAAATCTAAGAGTAACAACTCTAAGACCCTAGTAGTTGACACTTTATTCCTAGTCCTATTGTTTGCATTACCTTGACTCCCAAGACCACACATATCACAAAAGTGTCTTTCAAAGTTCAACTTTAATAGGTTCCTTACTAGCTCGTTGGAAGTTAAGTTCTGAACTAACCGCATATTGGCATGACCTAACCTCCTATGCCAAAGCGTTGAGTTATCCACCATGGATGCAACATAAAAAAATTTCTTGGAGTTATCTCCTAATTTTCAAGTATATAATCCATTTCTCATATGTCCTTTAGCTATCGTTTTACCATTTTTACTAATTGTACAATATACTTTAGTAAAGCTTACTATGCAATCATCATCACATAATTGACCTAGACTAATCAAGTTAAAAGCTAGATCACTAACATGCTCAACATTCGTAATTGTAATGGAGTCATGAGTAATATTACCTCCACTGATGACCTTGCCCTTTAGGTTGCTCCTAAATACGACATGTCCACCATCATACGCCTTGTACGAAGTAAACAATCTTCTATTCTCGGTCATGGTGCAACCACTATCCACAATCTAATCGTTTGGTAGTAGATCGCATTTAAGACATACTCTTGTGAGTCAATCGCCATGAGACAAGTTGTGTCATTTTGAAGTTCGTCACTGTCTTCATTATCACTCCAAGCTCTTTCGAAAAAAGTTATATTCTCTTTGGGCTTTGTACATTCACTAGAAAAATGGCCCTCTACATCGAAATTGTAGCAAAATCCCTTTTGTCTTGAGCTTTTACCACCTTTGTTTCCAAAGTTATTACCAAGGCCTTTTTTGAACCTATTAGCACCATTACTAAATTGATTGTCGCGTCCGAATCGATTACCCTTGCGGAAGTTCCTAGGCATTAAGTTGAATGCTTCAGCCTCTTCTTCATCTACATCCTCATCACTCCCTCCTTGACTGTCGCTATTGTCACTAGTTTGTTGCTTAGTAACTTCAGCTTTGAGAGCTGAAGGATTGACCTCTTCTTTGGTAGTGGTCTTGGAAACTACGTCATCATTTTCCAAGATCATTTCATAGACCTTAAGGTTGTCGACTAGCTCGTCAAAAGGAAGTGTAGCCAATTCCATGGCTTCTTCAATGGCCGTCACCTTGGCTCTCCATTTTAATGGTAGAGCACAAAGAAACTTGCTCATGTCATATTTGCTAGAATAGTCCTGGTCTAAAGATTTGAGACTAGTTACAATAGCATTGAATCGTGTGAAGCCACTATCAATAGTTTCTTCATTGGAGATTGAGAACTTCTCGTATTCTTAAGTGAGAAGATCAATCTTGCAATTCTTAACTTGTGAGTTTCCTTGGTGAGTGATGATGAGTGTATGCCATACTTCTTTAGCGGTTTTACACATGAAGACTCTTTCATACTCTTAATGCAGTAGGGCGTTGTAAAGAGTAATCATAACTTCGTTATTCTTGCCAAGTTGCTGCTTTTTCTCATCCTTAAGAAGTTCATATGGCGTCTCCTTCATCATCTTTGTTTCTGAGTCTTCTATTTCGAAGTAGGAATCACTATTTTGAATGATTTGCCATAAGTCAATGTCTGTGGACTTAATGTAAGTCTCAAAGCAAGTTTTCCAAAAACAAAACTCGTCGACTTCTAGCAAAGGTGGTCTTTGCATCCTCAACATAGTTCTCTTGAGCCATGGATCTTTACTTAACTTTTTCAAAAATCAGAGTTAGGATTTCAAATTTTTTGAAGACGAAGTTTTCAACTTAAAACGATTTCTAAGGAAGGCTTTAACGATTAAAAACTTAAGTAAACCTCTCTGATACCAATTGTAGAACTGTAGATGGGGTAAATACGGTTTTATTGACTTTTTTTGAAGTTTTTAAAATTTCAAGTCTCAAAGGAACAGAGTGGTGTGATGATTTACTTAGCAAAGAAACAATAAGTAGATGGAGATAGAGAGAGAGAGAGACCACGATATATACTGGTTCAAGAAGGGGGGATTAGTCCTTCCGCACATCCAGTTGCGAATCTACGACACCTATATTATTCCTATTATAGTCCTTATGATGAACTATAAATGATATTACAATTTCACTCCATCGATATGCACAAAGATTGGCGCTCACAAAGAAGAGTTACTACCTGTGGTATTTCGCCCTCAGAATCTACCCATAAGAACTCATGATTCGACTTAACCTATGATCTCTAAGAACTTCCCCTTGGAAGTATAACCAAAACCCCAACTAGATCCCCAATGATCTAGGCTTGATCTCTCGGATACAAGATTTCCCATTAAACCAATTAAATGATAAAAGTTGATTTAAGAATCAATCTCTAACCTAGCTTAGAGACTCGATTCTAATAGAAAGGTGTGAGAAAGAAGACCCTCAATAAAACACACAAGTATGGATTAGGTACTTGTGTGACTCTCTTGCGGAGATGTGTTCACTTTAATAGAATGATAAGATGAGAAGATTAGAACACTTTGATGTTAGACTCAGAGGATAAGATAAGAGAAAAGAGAGGAAAGAATGTTTGCAAGAGGTGAGGAATACAAAGGCCAATGGTGGGTATTTATATGCCAAGAGTCCCATATTTGTAAAAACAATTCGAGACTGGCACGCTGCCCATACGTCAGCGCGTGGCCAGCTCGCCAGATTCTCGAAGAGTATGTGTGTGTGTAATTTTAATTTTAACTTGAGAGAGTGTGAGTGATGAGGTAAGTTGGATTGGTGAGAGGGCATGATTAAGGGTTAGGATAGAAGAGTGTGTGTATGTGTGAAATTCAAATGAATGTGTGAGAAATATAATGAATAGGAGATATGTGGTGAATAATGTTTTGATGTGATGTATAGGAGCCTATGTTGGAATTTTGAGGGACAACAAGTACACACAGTACAATGGTGTAAGAGAATGTACGTTGTCTCGTGTGAGGATAAGAATGGAGAATGTTTAAGTGAGGAAGGTTTAGGCTTGTAAAGAAGAAGTAAGAAGATGATGATGGTAAGTAAGAAATCAAAGGATTGATTTATAATCATGTTGCCGATAAGAGAGAAAAGAGTGGGCAAACATGATTATCGAATGATTTAGAGAAAGTGTATATAATGTTTGTAAGATTGAGTAGAAAGGAATGTTTAATCATTTGTTAGGGGTAAGAAGGGTTTGACAAATGATTAGAAAGAATGTGTTGAATGAGGTATGGTATAGAAGTGGTGTATGGAGGAATATGGGAGTTTGTAAATTATTTATAAGTAAAAAGGTGAGGAAAACTCAAAGTATGATTAACCTCCAAATACCACATACTCAATTAGTCACTTGGACATAATCTATGATAATCAACAATGGATGTGATCACTAATCATCTTTATGCAAACAAGCTAAGGATGCGTTTACGCAAAGTAACTTTTGACTTAGTTTGACTCAATAAGGGTATAACCCTTTACGTGATTAGGATCAACGCAAATATGGATTAAGGTCAAATGAATACTTTCGTTTGATGGTATGTTGAAAGTATATTCATACTAGGTTTAGAAAGAAGCTTTGGCCTTGGCTAGAGGCGTTTGATAAAAGAATTGAGTTGGCATTTTGTTGAAAAACAGGAGGATTCATTTTTGCTCCTCGCTAAGTCTAAACCTCATTTGGAGTGTTCCCAAATGCTCAACTATCATATACATACATTTATTGAAGTTTCCACATGTGCCGGGTAAAAGGAAAGCCGACGTTGCAAAATCCATAAAAACAGAATTTGCGAGTGGCGCACTGGCCACGTGCTGACGCGTGCCCAGCGTGCCAGATTCACATATCCGTTTTTCTAGATTTTGCCTATCGTTTGTTATTTTACGTTTTGCGAACGTTTATTTGTCATCGTTAAAACATAAAGGAGATCCTAGTAAATGTTGCATCAACAGTCCTCGTAACTGTTGATTTCACATGCGCTATAAGGCGTGCTTTATTTGGCTTACAATAGCAAAGCAAATAACAGCATCTAAGGCAAACAAAATGTTGTTGAGAACCATAAATCCATAAGTAAAAAATTCTAAGCACAATCGAAAAGCTACATCTAAGAAAATTATTACTTGCATCCTGAACAATCTGGAAAATCGTAGAAGCAGTAAACCTCCTAAGAACCTAACCTTCAAAAGATCGAGTTTAAGGGGATTAAAAAACAAGTTTACAGTTTTCATTGTTTTTCTTAGTGGGCGTTCCAAATGCTAAGGCGAGCCAACTGCGATCATAGATTGGGCTCTGCCATCCATCCATTTCACCTTGGAAAACAACAAACCTAAAATATCATCAGTAGATCACACCACCTAAGTCATGGCTCGGGTTCTTCCATTTTATGCGGCAAAACAACATTTATGAAATCAACACTTACGACTACACATTATACATAGGACATACTGAAAATTTTAAAGTAAAGCCCGACAACTACACCACATTGTGATTAATAATCCATCCCATTTTTTCACAACCAAACAAAACACACCTCATAGCACCTATTGTCCAAAACGACATCGCACCACATCGATTTTGAATAACCAAAGAAAGTTGAGTTAGATTGATTCATGTCTCAACTGAGAAAATAAAGGTTGAAGGCCATCAATTTCGCACTCAACCATCCTTTCATTTTGCGCAACACAACAATGTTTTGAAATCAACCCCAATGACCACAAATTATACATAGGTCATACAAACAAATTTGAAAGGCATGCAACAGCTAAATAAAACATAGATTTTAACATTTATGATCATACCCAGAAAAAAACGTTTGTAGTTTTACCAAACCGACGCCACACGACCGACAAATTCATAAAAATACATACACATATCCACAAATTCCTTGTCTCCGCTGCGAAAATAGAGGTTGCTAAGCCGAATCAATTTCTTAGTCAACCGTCCTTCCATTTTTGCCAGCAAAACAACACTTATGAAATCAACACCAATGATCATATATTATTTACATATCATAGAGACCAATTTGAAAGACATGCAACGGGCAAACAAAACATTGCTTATAGCACTCATGATCATATCGGGTCAAAATGGCTGTAATTATACCAAAACGATGACACACGACCAACTTTTGCACAATACAAATACACACATGTCCACAAATTACTTGTCACTTTTCATTTATGCCTCAAGTGCAAAAATAGAGGTTGCTAAGGCGAATCAATTTCATACTCCGCCATCCTTTCATTTTGCACAAATTATACACAAGTCATACAGACAAATTTGAAAGACATGCAACAGCTAAATAAAACATAGCTTATAGCCCTCATGATGATACCCAGGCGAAAACGGACGTAGTTTTACCAACACGACAGGACACAGCCGACATTTGCATAAAAAAAGACACATATCCACAAACTCCTTGTCACTTTGACTACGATAACAGTGGTTTGATAAGCTGACTTAATCTCGCACCTAGCTATCCTACCAATTTGTATAAAAGAACTTGAAACATCATCATGGCCAAATAAAACACAGCTTTGAGCAATTCTTGTAACCATATTTCAGGGTCTAAAGGATATCTAAAAGCATTTATAACCAAAATTTATACAAACTATATAAAATCAACACTTGTGAACACACATTAGATCTTAAAAAAATACCACAAAGCTTAAACAAACGCAAACACATGTCTAGAAATCAAATAAAATACAACCTGCAACAAACCATATAAAATCATCATAAAAGACTTATTAGAAAACTTAAACAAATACATATCTACAAATCTACAAAGCTACAAATTAATATAATAAATAAAAAATAGCATGCAGTAATGAATCTGATAGCAACCAAACCTTAGTATATATTCTTGATATAGTGAAACCCTAAACGATCAACACCTCTTCAAATCTAAACCAACTAAATTAAACATCCAGTGCATACGATTTTTGAAAACAATCACCACTACTTGAGATCTAAATCAGCTAAATTAAATAACATTTGCATATGTGTTAGAGAGAGAAATTAGAGATGAAAGAAATGAAACGAAGACACTAATTAGAAAGGAATGGTTTGGGAACTGATAATGAAAAACTGGTGTACAACATGTAATAAGCCCAAGAAAGCAAGTGGCAGGTAAGTGGAGAACCCACTAAACATATTTTAATCCTCTAAGCTGACGGCTCCGCTTGGCTCGACGGCTCGAGCTTCGGCTTCACAATGCACCTGAGCCGTCCCCCTCCCTCCAACCACCCCTCTAACCCGGCGGCTTCGCAACAACATTGGCTCGAAATGTTCACTTCAACAAATGTTACATAGCATAATCACTAAGTTCACCTCAACACCAATTGATCCATTTCTTGACTGTCATTATGATCATCTCATTCATCACATGATCCCTTTTTTATTCTTTTTACTCTCATTATGATTAAAGGTGGCAAAACGGGCAACTCGGCAGGATCGGGTCAAGGGTCTAAACGAGGTCGGCCCGAACGGGCACGGGCTTAGACGGGCGGGTCAAACGGGCTCATGTTATACGAATCACTTTAGAAAAAACTCAAAACGACGAAAAAAATTCACCAAACCTAACACCTCATTTATATTTAAATAACTAAATATATCATATTTATAAGGTAAAAAAAACAATTGTCATGTTCTTCGGTCGTTAATGCACATTTAACTTTCAAAAGGACGATACATGCTATTTTGAAAAAAAGGAGGCTAAATACGCCTTAAACCCTGTTATACTATCTGCTCAAAACCCATACACGCACAGTTTTAAAACTAATACATTTCATTACAGAAAAAAGTTTTGGCATAGAGAAACTTGAATATTACTTATTCACTTTTGGGTCTTACAGAAAACCTAAATCTGAAAGTTCTGATGGAGCTATATTTGTTTAGAGGCGGTTCCACAACACAATAGCAATTTAGCATGGACCCAAGAGCCATTATGAAAGTATCTTTTCTATAGTGCGTTTGGAAAAAAGTTGCATAAACATGTTTCTTAAATTTGGAGTTTGGACAATGCCTGTCTGATCCATACACGTTCTCAATCCAATATAAAAGCTGAACCAGATGGCTAGGTAATTCGGCTCAAACCTAATTGTGGGTTTAGATTCATTATGTTTAAGGTTTGCATTATTTTTTATTAAGCTATTATTTAGTATAAATACATAGCTAATTATTATGTAATCACAAAAACACAATCAATAATATATTATCTTTGTTATCTTACATGGTATCGGAGATTTAGGTTCAACCCACCACAAAATAGTTGTCATTCGGTTATCGGCTACTCGTCGATGATTCGGATGGATCCCTACCTATATACTTTCTTTCACCCATTATAATTTCGTGTTTTAGTAGTTTTTTTATCCAATCCAAATAAAAAAATCCTAGAAAACCAAAAACTCTAGTCGTTATAACACTTCTCATATATGTTGATTTAGCCATCAATCAATAAAATATGTGTCATCAGCATTACTCTTTGTTTTATCGTCGGAGATTATTGTCATTTTTCGCAAATAGTTGGTTGTAAAATTGTTGCTCATACTTAAAGGCAAAGTAAGCTATAACGTTAAAAAATGTCACGCAAAGGAGGAAGCCGCAAGCAATAAATAACTATACCGCTAAATACAGTTATGCTTCCGTTCCAACTAAGAGCAAAGAAAATGATAGAAGAAAATAAAAAGAAGCGGCTTCAACATATGTTCCAGTTTTTCCGTTCAAAAGTGTGTCGTTCAAACTGCGAGAGAGTATTAAATGGCTAGGTTATTCGGCTCAAACCTAATTGTGGGTTTGAGTCCATTATGTTTAGGTTTACAGTGCTTCCTTTATTAATCTATGTATTTAAAATAAATACATAACCAATCTTCATTATTAAGCTATGTATTTAGTATATTGTTTTTGTTATCTTACAGAACCAAGTGGTTAAAAAGCACCCTAAACATTGTTCAATCGTTTTTACCGCTTCATTTAAACTTTACAGAAAGTTCGCTAAAGAAAATAATTACTATAAGAAAACGTTTTGAAGAATAAAATACTAAAATGTTTTAAAAAAGCCCATCAAGAGAATCTTTAAATGCGGTCCAGTGAACTAAACTATTGGGGGCCTTTCCAGCTTACATCAAATCCATTAGGGGTGTTGATAGGTTAGGGTTGTTCGATTAAAAAAAATTTCAAATCGAAAATTGAACCAAATTTGAATTCTGTTGACCCAAATAACTCGAATTACACCATTTATTTATAAATAAAAAATAATTACATAGATATTTAGCAAAAAAAATTATTTCAAACATAAAATGTGTTTTTCTATATTAAGATAAAAAATTAATGGTCATAAAATGTGTTATTGTGAGGGGGAGAAAAAAAGTGGGTCATCTTTGTAAGATTTTTATTGTATTTTATGTTAGATATGCACTCACACAACTTGAACATTACCCTCTGATGTTCATTTTAAGCATGAGATGATCTTTATCCTAAATTTTAACACCATATATAAGATGCCCAAAATATTAATGAAATAGGAGCAAGAAACATAAAGACAAGAGACAGGGGCGTCTTAAAGTTTTCAGTGGCCCTAGGCAATAACAAAAATAAGGCCCTATTATATTTTTAAATTAAAGAGAAATTGCATATAAACTTAATTTATATTACTCATATATGTTTAATATTATACGTATTTATATGCAACACTAATAAAAATGTGACCCCTTTTTTATTGAGGCTTTGTACGACGGCATCTATTGCACACCCTTCCGAGACCCCTCTGACAAGAGATAACATGAGACATATTAAGCATGAGTTCTGCTCGAAGCACGACCCCTTTCCCTACTGAATTTAAAGATTCACTAACAATAAACTTATTGTTTTGTTTAAGTATTCTTTAGCTGATAATGTTTCGAAAATAAAACTTTTTTTCTTTTTTTTGAAAAAACCTAAAATAAAACTTATTATTTTCATTTATAAATAGTTTCAACACATATTAAGCTAGGTAAATGATTGTAAAATAAGAGATAAAGATATTATTGATTGTGTTTTTTTTACGTAATGCCGAATTACAATTGAACAAGAGAGAATAAAGTAACATAACCATAAACCTAATGGAAAACATACTAAATCAAATTGATCTTAAGCCCATCATTAGGTTTGGGCCTTACTAGCTTATCATCTAACAATTTCCTGCAGTTTGAACGGGAGATTTCTAGACGTACAAACTGGATATAATATTGAAATCGCCTTCTTTTTTTTTTCACTTCTTCTTTGTTGTTCGTTTGCACATGGATGGATTTGTATTTGGCGACAGAATTCTATATTGCTTCACATTTTCCTCCATTTTTTACAACGTTTGCTATTTATTTTTACGTCATGGCTTACTTTGCCTTTGGGAGGGAGCGGCAATTTGGGTGTTAATTTTTGTTGTCAACGACAATGATCTTCGACAACGAAAACAATTAAGTTTGATCGAAAGCAACTCAACATATTTAAGGTGTTTTGAGAACTAGGGTCTAGGGTTTATGCATATTATGCATAGAATACGAAAAGCAGAATCCTAGTTAATCAAAAACAATAAATGGAAATTAACGGGATCCCTTCGAATCACCAGCATGTAGCCGATAACCGACGGATACAAATTTTGTTGGTAGATCTTGCCTAAAACTCTGATACCATGTAAAATAACAAATAAAAATACCATGTCTAATTATAATAAGAAAAGCCTCTCACTCTTCTACAATTGTAGGCCTTTTACAATATAGCGATCTCCATGTATCCTAGAAGCACAAAAATGACTCGATTTGAACATACAAACATACGTGCAAGCTCTAAGTGCCGAAAGCTGTAACTTGCATTTAGCAACTAGAAATCAAAACAAGTAAAAAAATACAGTAGTTTTCAAGATGAACAACATAGGCGCGACTCACTATCCAGTTAGAAGGATTATTGTCTTAGTTAACTAGCTGAGATTCCACAATGTTGGTGATGAAGATGTTGTAAATCTCTTTAGTAACCGTCTAAAACATTTTAGGATACAAACCTATGTTTTAAGAAAGAAGAACATCATCGACATATATATGGCGGGTAATCTAAGGATACAAGTCTTTGTTAACGCGGCATATATAGCCGCACACCTCTGTACATTGGTTCACATCAAAGCAAAAATGTGTGTATAGTATAGAACTATCCCCCACAAAATTTCAATATCAGAATATCAAACCAACCAACCAATATGTGCCCCCAGTGAAAATGATTGATGGAGACTCAACAAGTTGCTGTCAATATATAAATTTTGAGACAATGACAACACCAAATTAAAAAGCCTATTGGCAGCCAGCTATTATTTCTAAGGTATTACTGTATTTACAGACAAATTTAATACATAAAGCATAGGCTACAATGAATACTAATCTTGAATTAAAGAGGTTGATTTGAACTTTAGAGGTAAAATTATCTCACAAAGATAAGAAAATTAGGTCTGCAGTAGACTCCGCTGTTATTTTTGTAAGGAAACTTTACCTCTAAAGTTCAAATGAATCTGGACGTGAAGAAGAAGAAGTTGGGTGTTGTTGTTCCTTGAGGTAGCCCAGCAACTTTGCCGCCTTGACATAAATACAAAATTATTAGATAACTTAATCAACCAATAAACAAACAATTGAGTAAGTAAGTAATCAATAGTTACCTTTAGTTTAGCTCTGGGGGTGGTGGTTGTTGATTGAGCAAGAGTCTCTAATGCCGGTATAGCCCCCAGCATCAATCCTGCTATTCTTGTAGCGTCGTCGTTCTTATGAGATGAGAGCAAGGCCAATAATGTGATCACAGCTAACTCTTTAAGCAATGATGATGCTGATGATGGTTTAATGAGGAGGAGGAGGAGTAAGGCCTGAATCCCGCCTTGTTCGACTATGGCCTCTTTTCCTTCATCTATCGCCGTTAAGCTGTTCAATACAACCATCGCCTTCTCAGCCATCCCCGTTGTCTCGTCATCATCGTCATCTTCTTTTGTTGCACCTTTAGCGACAAGGTCTACCAAGGGCTTGACCAAGCCTGCAGCCAGGGCTCTTTTCTTGTTGGTTTTGATTGAGCATAGCTTGTAAAGTGTGGTTAACGCGTCTTTCTTCCCTCTAACTGAAGATGCGTTTACTAACAACGATACCAAAGGAGGAATTGCTCCAGATGCTCCTATGGAAGCCTTGTATTCTTCATTAGACAAAGCTAAACTAAGCAAGGCGCATGCTCCGTTTTGCTTTGAAACTTGCGTCCCGGTTTTCATTACATAGATCAAAGATTTAACAGCGCCTGCAATGAACGGTTTGTTCTCGTGCAGGAGAGACAGATTAAGCAGCGCTGTAACGGCATGCTCTTGAGTTTGAGGATCAGTAGACCTGACAAGTGTAATAAGGGCCTGAATAGCACCCGGTTCTCTTCCTATCAAAGCTCGATTGTCAGACCGGTTCTTGGCAAGGAGCCTGAGCTTGGCAGCAGCTGACCTCTTAACAGCTGAAGAGTTGGAAGTAAGACTGTCAACGCACATCTTAACGGTTGGCTGCAAGTCCTCCGGAGAAATGCTTTCGATTATCTCAGTTGAGAAACTCTCCCTTTCCAGAAAACCTTCACATGGCTCATCATCAGTATAAAGTTCTTGTTGTTGAGTGGGCAGGAAATGATCAAGACTGGCGAGGCGTTGTAACTCTCCTGATACATCACTCATGTACGCAGAGGAAGAGAAGTCTATAGAAAAATCGAGATCATGATCAAGTGAAGCAGAAGAGACGACGGGAGGTGATTTGGAAGCAAGCTCGTGTAAATGAACATCAATCACTGACTCGCTCTCATAACCAATGTCGATACCAACCTTGGAGAAACTGTAACCGGAGCGAATGGTTCTCATGGATCGACCACCCATAACTATAATTCTAAAGCTTTGCTATATTCAAGCTGTTGGTGTTCTAAGTTCTAAGTCACTCAGCATCAAACATATATACATGTGCTTAATTAGTTTTGGACAATTGCATACCACACAACTAATTGCCAGCTAATATTCATATTGTTATTTCACTTTTGACTCTGCTTTATTAACAAACAAATCATTTCATTTCATTTCATTTGTGACCTTATAAAAACACAATACGACTTCAAATTAAAGTGAATAATGTTATATTCAAAATGAATTGTTCTCAAAGCCCAGCCTAGAAAAGAAAGATATATTGTATAGTATCAGGCCGTCTTTAGGGGAGTGCAAAAAGTGCGACTGCACATGCCACCGCTTGACGAGGGCCTCCAAATTTCATGCATTTCTATTATATATACACACACGATATGAGACTCGAGTTTGATTAGTTCATGCACTACTCGTACATATGTATATTGTGTGTGTGTGTGTTTAAAGGTCTCTTTGTGATAATGGGGACCACTGAAATCCACAAGAGGGCTCTGTTAATCAGCTCAATGTACATTCACTTTATAATTCAGTACGGTTTTAATAATGTGGACAAAGTTAGCTAAAATAATGCCAAACAGATTTCATGTAAAATGTTTTGTTGCTAGTGCATTGAAGGGATGAAGTTTCTATCTATCTATCTAACCCATAATAATACAATCACAACTCAATTTAGTTTAAACTTTATGAGGGCATCTTATGAATATGTCATCCTTAGGTTAGGTTTAGGGGTGGAAACGAGCCGAGCTGCTCGTGAAAAGCTCGGGATTGGATCGGTAAAAAGCTCTAACGAGCCGAGCCTAAACGAGCTCGAGCTCGGAGTTGGAGCTCATTTAATAAACGAGCCGAAACGAGTCGAGCTCGAGCTCAAGCTCTGGCAGGCTCGGGCTCGGCTCGGCTCGTTTCCACCCCTAGTTAGGTTCATCAACCTTGAACAAAAGAACAAAAACATTGTTTATGTTTAACAGACTAGGGTCGTAAATTAACCGAACGTTAAGCAACATTTCACGAATCGTGTGATAAAATATTCGTTTATGATTATTTATTTATTAAATAGACGAACACGAACAAAATTTTATATTCGATTAGTTTAGTGAACGAACATGAACGAAAAGCCTATTCGTTTATTTATGTTTGTGAACATCCGATTATACATTCGTTAATGAATGTACATGTTTGTTTATTTATTTATGGCCGTATATAGTATATTTTTATTATATACTACTCCTTTCGTCTTAATTTATTTGTCCACTTTTGACTTTTTAAGTCTTTATTTGTCAGCTTTGACCTTAAATATTTTTATTTGTGTTATATAATACTTGATGAAAATTATGCCAATGAAAAATATATTTAAAACCCAATCCATATATATTTTTTGCAGCAAATATTAAATAACACAAATAAAAATAATTAAGGTCAAAGTTGACAAAAAAGACTTAGTAAGTTAAGAGTGGACAAATAAATTGGGACGGATGTAATATAAAAACGGGTATAGTTAAACAAATAAACACACATAAAACACAATATTTTGTATATTTTTTTTATTATTGTTCGTTCATTTACGTCAGTTTAATCTCTTAATGAACGAACACAAACAAGAAAATTCTACCATTAAACGTTCGTGTCAATTCATTTATCCGGTTACAATTAAACGAACGAACGTAAACAAAGCCCCGTTCGTCTTCATCCGGTTTGTTTAAGGCCTACAAAATACACAACATATTTCTAGACCGGCTCTTATAATTGGACATGTTTGCTCAACAAATCCATATAAATTTTCAAACTCAAAACAACATTCTTTTAGACTATATTTATTCACAATCATTCACAACCCAATTTCTTATTAAAATATTTTTTTCTCTTTCATCAACCTATACAACTAATACATATAACCAATTTATATTTTTTTATCATTTATCAACAACTCAACCTAACATATAATATTATTTTTTTTAATTTTAATTTAATTACTTAATATTTCATATAAAATTCTATATTAAATAAAGTATTTACTAAATATATTTTTATAAAATGATTGTTTTAATAATTAAAAAAATCTTACATTGTAATTGAAATAAAATACGTACTCCATTTAAAAGAAACAAGCGAAATTACAAATTGATGCATAAAGTACAAATTACAAATATAAGAGATATAAACGACTTAATTGTGCCATGTGGTTTTATCCAAAACCTTATCATTTACTGGGTGGTTGATGTATTTATTTTGTATTTATGTGAATTAAATATACTCATTAAATAGAATGTCTTTGAAATCGGTTGGGCAAAAGTCATAAGTAAATATATAAAATTTAAATAAATGAAAGAATACATTTTCGTACGTATTTAATTTTTTTTTAAAAAAACTACAATAAATTTGCATTGTTAAAAGTGGGTCACCTTTTATTATGGAGTCAAATGATACATTTTTATCATGATGTTTTATATAAATTCACTAATTAAAAGAAAAAGTAAACAAAGTATCAATTTATAAATGAATACTGTATAACATTAGAATACAAATTGGCATTTAGTGGTGATCTAGCAAGATTGGTCCATGCATTTGAATGGGGTCGTGTACCATTTCTTCTTGCATTTATTCACACTAATGTCATCCTTAGGTTAGGTTCATCAACCTTGGAAAAAAGAACAAAAACATTGTTTATGTTTACATGTAAATAAATCGAAACTTCAAACATTTAATAAACCGTTCGATAAAATGTTCGTTTATGATTTTTTATTTATCAAATGAACGAACACGAACAAAAGCCTTGTTCGTTTATTTATGTTTGTGAACGTCTACTTGTACGTTTGTTAATGTTTGTCTATTTATTTATGATCGTATATAGCATATTTTTAATATATACTATAAAAATCATCTATTTATTTATGGTCGTATATAGCATATATTTAATATATACTATAAAAATCAATATAGTTAAACAAATGAACATACATAAAACACAATATTTTGTATATTTTTTTTTCATGATCGTTCATTTACGCTTGTTTAATCTCTTAATGAAGGAACACGAACAACCAATTTTCTTAATCAACAAACATGAACATGAAAATTCGTCCGTTAAGCGTCCGTATCCGTTTATTTGTCCTGTTACAGTTAAACAAACGAACGTAAACAAGACCCGTACATGTTTGTCCGGTTCCTTTATAGCCCTACAAAACACACAACATACATCTAGACAGGCTCTATGATTGGACATGTTTGTTCAACAAATATGAATAAAGGCATGGAACAATAAAAAAAATTATGATGAAAAGCATGGAAAAGCCACATCCTTGGCATGTGTTACCAGCAAGCCTACACAATATTATTCCAGTACTATATAACACAACAACAATACTCAATCCCGCCTGCGTGAGAATGGTTTGGGGACCTACGACTATATAAACATGTGTTGTCTCGAAAAGACGCATATCAGGCCAGGCTGCTAGCATTTATGTATAAGCAACAACATAAGTCATAACCACTCCAAAAAATCTCAATATAAGTATAAATATTTCAAGTCTAGTTGACATGAAAGTGACCTAAACAATGTGGGTAACCAATAATACAAATATAACAATAGGGGGCAGAAGAAACATCTACACCCGCTCCTTAGCAATAAACGTGCATGAAGCAGGTCACTTTATCCCCGAAACATTAAATAAACACATTTATTTTATTATACTTTTTCCATATCTACATCCAGTCACATTAGATGCCTGCCTCGCCAACATATTTATTCCATTCTCACGTCGTTATATTTAAGTAAGGAAGAATGCTGTTATTACCAGGTGAGCCAACAATACTAACAACTTAAGTCTCCCGTGGTTCAAGCCCAGCAATTTCTCTAACCACTTGAGCTTTGTCAGCCTCAAACTGTTCGTCCTCTGCAATTGCAACATCACACCGTAAATATCAAGCCATTTGAGTTATAAATAAATGTATTCTGTCTTTTCTGACCTTTATCCGGCTTAAAATCAGCAAAGAGACGGAGAAGCTTGCTCCTATTTGCAACAAGTATGCTGACTATGTCAGCTGGCTTATTCTGGTTGGCTGCAAATAGCTGTCAACCCAGATAATTAGTTTTAGATATGACCAAATAACGGAGAAGCTTTGCTCCTATTTTTTCAAATTTATTTGTACCTTAAAAACATGAAATGCTTCTATCTGAATGCTCTTGCTCGATTCCTGCACCCAACATGCATTAAGTTATAAGATATGATTTGCATGTTATGACATACTAATTACTATACAGAGACAGAATTATACTCTCAGAAGATTCATCAAGATCCTCAAGTTGTCCCTTGAGCTTGCATATCGTGTCATCACAGCAGAATTTGAACGATCTAGCAACATGTCTCCTAATAGCTGTAGCAAATTGAATCAGCCATTAGTAAGAATGATTAACTGAAAATGAAACTAACGAATGCAGCAACAAAATACAACATATCAACAATAAGATTTGGCAAAAAAACAGGCTACCCTTTTTCAAATTAAAAAATTCATCCACATAAACATCACTAGTCATGTTAGACGTTGGTAAGCAATACCACATTTTATAAGTAATACACTAATCGCCCACAATTTTTTAAGAAGGTTTTGAAAGCCAAAGTACTCGCATTTCATCTTTTTTAATCCCCAAAAGAACAAAGTAGAACCCACTCTGGGAAATGCATAATCACCTTGATAGCTTGTCTTCTGGTTATGTAATTGGGTGACTCGAGAAGCTTTGAGTTGTATTCTGCGAAAAACTGGCAAGAGAAACATAGTGTGTTAAGCTCCTAGATATGTTAAGTAAAACCACAAAGAGTTAAGATAAAAGCACACTGTTCTGACATTCGTCTTTGACATGTCAAACATCAATGGGGTAATTATCAGTTACCAAGAGAATCCTGAAAGCTAGTACCAAAATTACAGCTTCTCAGATCACTTAGGGCACTCGAGCAATGCAAAGCCATCATACAGCAATATGCATCACTTGGGGGATGTTTGGGGGGTTAGAAAATGGAATGGGTATGACAAGTGATAACACGTGTTCGGTTTGGAGACATAAACTTTAAAAATGGTTATCAATCCATAAACTAGAGGATGGTTCAAACCAACCTACAGTGGTGATTTTACCTAGTTTCTCACGCCCAGCAACTTTTTTTCATTTTTCTTATCACCTTCACAGATGTTATCCCCCATTTTCACTCGCAGTTACAAGTCAATTGCAATTTTTTTTTTTTTTCAAAAGTAAATTTCCGTATTTACAATCATACCCATGTTATTTAACCAAACAAAAATTATGATAATGATATCGAGACATTGATTCCCAATGGCAAACCAAACGCACCCTTGAGAATGCTAAGATAAAACAGCTTCTAATCTACAATTAGTTTGAACATTACAAATGGCAACCTAAACTAGGAATTCTGGCCCTATAACCTAACTTTTCTAGTTTCCATTTATATCTCATGTGATCGCCTTAATACGTTGATATCTATATAAGTATGCTGTTTTAAGACATAGTTATAGTACATCGAATCTTGTCATTAGGATCTACTATTAATCCAGACATAGTTGACGAACAACCAATCCGGCAATCCCTTAATACTTTAATATCTATAAGGATGTTGTTCCAAGACATAGTGAAAGTACATGCATTCCCTTGTCATCAGGATCAAATAACTATGAAACTATAACTGCATATTTGTATAATTCAAGTAGCATGTATAAGTTACCCAGTCATAGTTTTTTGAAAGAAACTCAGCAACTGTTGATTTGTGTCGAGTCAAGAGTTCCTGCAACAATAAAAACAACCATTTAATAAATTAACTTGTGCTACTCAGCCATTCCATACTAGATGATTTGTAACAGATTGCAAACGTGAAAGCCCCAAAAAGGGAAAAAGAATATTTTCTATCAATTAATGATCAAAAAAAGGTAATATAAATACGTTGGAAACCAAGCTTTTCTAATCTAAGGTGGTATTTGTTTAACCTTAATTTGTCCGGCTTACCTTTCATAAGCCATTTTTTAGTAAGCGGCTGAGCGTCTTATGACTTAAAGATGAAAAATAAGCTCATAGCTGAAAATCAGGCCGAAAAGAATAAGCTTACGATATGTAAGCCGAACCAAATAAGCTCATATGCTCAAATTAAGGTTAAACAAACAACGTCCTAAATGCATCTATAATCACGGATATAATAAAACAAATAAGAACTAATGATATACAGTACAGAATTTAAGATACCACCAACAGCATAGACTCGAATACGACTTGATGGTTAACATAGATATCAAGCCTTTTGCCAAATCAGTTTAATACTTAAAATCTAAAAAATGCGATGACTAATGTATGTTGCATAGCTAAAGGTTGTCTAGAAATACTATTGATTTCCAAAATATGACAAGCTAAAGAGTTCCAGTACCTTGAATGTCGCAGCGGCATCCGCAGCAATATCAAAATTAGGAAGTTGAATAAAATCAAAAAACTTCTTCATATGCTGTGATTCCAATACATACCTGAATACATAATCAAGAAAATACACAAGTGACCATAGAATTAAATGCCACAGTGAAACATATGCAGTTCAAATCTCTGAAAATTATGCGGTAAAAACTTGATAAACTAATACTCGATTAATTAATAAACTATCGAAATTATTACTTTTTGAAGGTCCCGGTTTCATTAATGTATAGATAAATTAGTAAATACTATAACTCTTTTAATTAATAAATTTAGGTGGACCCATGAGTATTAAAGTCTCATCTGACATAAGTAGGTCGAGGCGTGGTTATAAGACACATGTAGGTAGTGATAAACAGTGATGATGATGATATTAAGTAACGGACCTAGCAACACTTTGATGACGTATGCATTCCCTGAGCATCGCACCATAATGTAATGCCATATCTGGATTTTCATAACTGAATGAAAAAACATACAAACAGATAAGTCAAAATCATAGTTAAGGTTCAAACAAAAGATATAAGAAGTCACTATACTCATATATGGAAAATAATCTCTTAGGAACAGGAAGGGATAAGTGGAACAGCTCGATTTAGATAGAGATCATAAAAAGAAGACAAGTATAACAACTGTTGAAACCCTAAACTTTTTTAACGTGGGTAATCGTTCAAATTAAGAACGGAAGCTCGTTGCTTTTTCTTTCCCTAAAAAAATGAAATGAATTGAAGCTTTGAGGCCCTATCCATTTATTAATTCGACCCAACTTGAAATTAACTTTGGTTTCCTACCTTTCAATAAATTAAAGAAAGCTTTGTACCGAGCCGGAAAGAATAAAATATTCTCAAAACTCTTCCAAACTTTACCGATGGTATGGACGAATCCCTCGCTTCATCTAAATGTGTAAAAGATCCTAGCCACACTTAAAAGCCGAGTACTCTACCGTTGAGTTAGCAACCCAAATAGAAAAAGTGGTATGTAGATACAATCAGAGGCGTGTACAAGTATAACAACTGTTCCAAAGGAAGGTTTATAATTCCTATTTAGGATGCCCCATATAAATCTTTCATATATCATATAGAGCGGTAGTCTTATCATTTTGCCCCAGGACTAATTATCATATTGTTACCGGAGGTCTTCCTTGAAGCAATCTCCCTATTTTCGGGTTTTTTCTGGGGTAGGGGTACGATCTGTCTACATTCTAACTCCCCCGTACCCCGCCCTGGCAGGATTGGGTATGTTGTTGTTGGGATTGGGTACCAATGAGCAAATACATAATGCATATAGAAGTCCGATAACAAAGATGGCACATGTAGTGAATGCGAGAACCAGGAAAGGTGTTGGTGAAAAAAAGCAGAGCTACATTGATGATCGTCGGTCGGGTTTAAAATTGAAATGTTAATAAAGTGACAAACATAGTTACTAACGTTAATAATAATAATAACAACAACACAAGAAGAAGCGATTCCATAGTAGTAAAAAGGTAGGGGTGGGTTAATAAAAATGAACAGACTGACCCTGAAGCTAAGATATCCATGAGATCGATATTAGCCTCCAAATAGTCGCAGGCAATCAAGCGTGACTGAACCTGCTGGCGTTGAAGGTTTGCAACAATTTGAGTAGCATCCTTGCGAGCCTAGCCAAAACAAGTATATGTTTTAGAAATGAAAATGAAAAAAAGTAAAGTAAAGTAGAATGTGTAATTAGTAATTAATTACTTCTAGGTTTAATTTGGGGAGACAAACAATGAAAAGGCGAAGAGTATTTTGCTTAAAAAACTCTTGAGTAAGCTGAGCACAAGCTTCGGCAACGGGTTCGGCTTCACTGTTCCCATACAGAATCTGCTTCAGCTCGCGGAGAAGCTTACTCAATGTTGCAAACTGAAAAACAAACAAACATTATTTGATTAATTAATTATTACAGTACATCATGAATTCATGAATAAATGAATGAGATCCAATGGTTTAGTATTTTTTTTTTTTTGAACGGCAAGTTAGTACAATACTATCGTTAGTGAGTCAGAGACTTACGCATCTGAGTGGGCAGAGCCCAACACAGATTCTCACCTAAAAGGAAAACTCAGTGAGGCTCGAACCTGAGACCTCATGATAACAACCTCCCCCAAAGCTCCTTAGGACACCTCAGGTGGCCAACTGAGCTAAGCCCAATAGGTTCCAATGGTTTAGTATTTATTTATGATTAAAAAGAAATGAAATGAAATGAAACCTTTTCATCAATCTGTTTAGAAGATGATGAGGAAGAAGAAGATGAGTCGACGAAAATGAGGAGATCCCGAGTTTGACGGACCAAGTCAACCGGTGTCTTCGGCTTTGACTTGAACAGACCTTTCATTCCTAATAACACTACAAATCTTGTGTCTGTGTTTTGTGTTTTGTGTTTTATGTTTTGTGTGGTTGGATGTTAGGATATCAGCAAGCAGCAACACCAGATTTATTTATGTATTTCTTTGTTTCTTTGTTTTGTTCCTTGCCTGCCTGGATCTATCCTAACTCCCCCTCTCTCTCTTCTTTTATTACTTACAATACATAATACGGTCTCCGTCGACGTTTGTCTAGCAGAGTTGGTCAAAGAGCTCTTTTTCATGCGAGAGGTCTCAAGTTCGAGTCTCCTCATGATGATGTTCTCCTGAAAATGAATAAAAGCGGACTTTTACTAACTACACTAACTATATTTGTATTAACTCAGCCGTTCTAAAATTGTTCACTATTTCATTTCGGGTTTTCTCAAAATAATTGTTCACTTCTAAAAATAAATAAAGAATTTAATTCATTTTTATCATATTACGCTTGCTTGAGTTTATTATTACAAAGTACAAACATTGAAAAAAAGTTTTAAATTTATTAGTTAAGAGTAAAATTGTCATTCTATAAAACGTTTAAAAAAACTGTAATGATGATGTTTTTCTTAAACTGTGTGTTTTATGTTTGTGGACAATAATTTTGAGTCGGATAGAGTATAAGTTGAAAAATAAATGCATCGAACCGATCAACATATAACCTTCAATTTGTAGACTCAATCTGCCGCATGCAAATTAAGATTAGCTATGCATATTTTCTTTTATATTGGTCTGGTTCTATTGGTTGAGTTGTTAATAAATGATAAAAAAATAAAGTTAAAGAATAAGAAAATAATATTTTAATGAGAGATTGCGATATATTGTTGATAAACATAGTCTTACAGCGTAGGATCGGTATCGTAACATGCCAAATTTTCCTTTTCAAAGCATTATCACTTTTAACACTAGCATATCAAAACATTTATTATGTTTTTCACTTACTCTGTTAGATTCGTATAATATTTTGAAAAAATTTTACCTAGTTAATAGAATTGTAATGTAAAAAAATTCTAAGTGTATGATGTATAACAGTGAAAAGGTTGTTGGGGCTAATGCAGCTTCAAATGTCCAAACTACTTTTAATAAAGTGACGTCAGTGTCGTATGCGGGAGCAGCTAGTTCTTTATTTTCGGAACCAAATAAAGGTAAAGCTAACTTTCGTTCTCTGGTTTCTGAAAATGTTTGTTGAAGGTGTCGAGCTTTCAATCCCTATGAATGTTGTTGAAACGGTTAGTAATCGGTTAGAGAATACACTCTATGAGTATTTTATTTGCAAACGGGTTGCTTTTTCGGTTGTGGAGTATTGTGTTCGGAATACTTGGGTCGCATATGGGTTAAAAAGAGTGATGATGAATTCTAAAGGTTTTTCTTCTTTAAGTTTGATTCGAAGAAAGGGTTGGAGGATGTGCTTGAACACGGGTCTTGGATGATACGTAATATTTCGATTGTTCTTAAGAAATGGATGTTGAACACAAGTCCTTTAAAGGAGGAGTTTACCCGTATTCCCGAAAAAGTGTATACTTTTAATAAGGATTTAGTGCAATAAAAGAGCATATTTGCATGATTTTGAGGGTTAAATGACTTCGAAAGAGTGTATAAATTCATGCTATCATTTTCATCGTCACAAAGTGTGAACGAAATGAAATAGCCACCAAAACCACAACTCAATCACTAATAGATGAACACGCATCACGGATTGATATTAAATACTCATATAAGATCACATAAGCATACAACCATAACACATATAAATACTTTAATCAACTTTAACAGTTTGACTAACATGCTCAAGTCACGGTTGTCACAGTCTCCTCTCCTTAGGGAAATTTCATCCCGAAATTTAATAGTTTCTACTGTTAACAAATTTGCTTACCCACGCGAGAGGACAATTAGCAGCATAACAGCTATAAGCGAAGAGCACATCCAACTACATGAGTCTCGTCCGTCCCCGAGGAAACTCGTCAAAAACCTTAAGTTGTGTAACAACTTGATCCATAACTCAACCCCGCAACTCATCAAACAAGAACTGTCTTGAAATTAAGTTATGTGTTGTTACAAAGCTCAACGTTTTTTAAGAATTGGCTCGACTTCAGGTTTACTCAATATATAACTTTAACCAAACCACCTCAGAACATTTAAAAGTTCACTAAAGTCTGCCAGTAACCCTATGTATCCAACTTTACTTAGTACTTCTAACGATAGCTTGCTCAACGAGCAAGTGTGGGTACTTAGATTTTATGAAATCCTCATGACCTCGCTTCAAGTTCTAATGGACTTTAACTATCGTAATCCTACTACGCTTGAAACTTTTAACCTCACGATCCATAATCTCAACAGGTTCTTCAACAAAACGAAGAGTTTTGTCTACCTTAATGCACATGCGGATTTGCATCCGCTAAACACTTTTTTAAATTTAAAACACATCAAGTATGCTACTCAATTATTGAGACAATCTTAATTAATAGGCTATAGGACCGATCCTTTCAATGATCTCAAATGGTCCTACATACCTTGATGCTAACATGTCTTTCTTAGTAACACTTGATCCGCAACCTCAAACTCTAGTAGCTTGCGCCTATTATCAGCATAGCTCTTTTGACGATCTCTCGCCGCTTTGAGATTTTCCTTTATCAAGACTACCTTATCAGTCGTCTCTTGCACCAATTCTAGTCCAATCAACCTGCTTTCTCCAATTTCATCCCACAGAACGGGCGACCTACATTTCCTTCCATACAGTGCTCCAAACGGAGCACATCGAATACTCGAATGATAACTATTATTATAAGAAAATTCAGCTAACAGTAGGTGAACATCCCAACTGGCACCAAAGTCGATCACTCACGCTCTTGAATTATCCTCCAATGTCTGAATTGTATTCTCACTTTGTTCATCCTTTTGAGGATGATAAGTCGTACTCATATCCAATCACGTCCCTAAGACTTTCTGTAATATTTGCCAGAACCCTTGAAGTAAATCTTCCATCACGATCTGAGATGATTAACACGGGCACTCCATGCCCTGCTACCATCTCATCAATATAAAGCCTTGCTAACTTCTCCATCTTGTAATCTTCTCGTACTGCCAAAAAGTGGGCTGACTTAGTTAGTCTATTGACTATTACCCGATTCGCATCATCCCACTACTTGATCTTGTCAACCTTGTAATATAGTTCATAGTTATTCTACCCTATTTCCATTCAGGTATCTCTAGCTGTTGCAATAAACCCGAAGGTCTTTGATGTTTCAGCGTTCACCTTTAAACAAGTCAAACAATTGCTAACATAGGTAGCAATATCCTTCTTCATACATGGCCCTCATGCATATCTCTAAGGTCATAGTACGTCTTATCCGCTCTTGGATGTACCAATTACCTTGATGCATGAACCTCGTCCATAATTAATATCCTTACATCACCTATTAATGGAACCCATATAAAATACATACCTTCATCTTCCTTCTTTTCCATTAGTTTGTCCAGGACACGCATCATTTCCGCTGTCGCGTTCTCTACCTTGGACGCCTCACAAGGAGCAACCAATATCTTGTCCTTAACACTTGACTAATAGTCATGGACATTGCGCGTACTCGTCTTGGTTTCACTTTCTCCTTTCTACTTAATGCATCTGCCACTACATTCGCCTTTCTAGGATGGTAACAAATCTCACTGTCGAAATCACTAAGCAATTTAATCCATTTCGTTGGCACACATTTAACTCCTTCTGATCGATTATGTGTTGAAGACTCATATGATCCGCATAGATGATATTCTTCGTTCCGTACAAATAATGCCTCCAAGTCTTAAGAGCAAACACTACTGCTCCCAATTATAGGTCTTGGTTGTATAATTCTTCTCCATGTACTCTCAACTGATGGTAACCAGAACGAATATCTATCTTAGAGAAATAACACAAAACTTGTAACTGGTCGTACAAGTCGTTGATCCTGGGGAGATTCTTGGTGGTTAGCTTGTGCAACTCTCGATAGTCTATGTACATTCGAAATGAACCGTCTTTCTTTTGAACAACACAGGTGCTCCTCACGGAGAGTGACTTGGTCGAATAAAACGTATATCAATGACTTCTAAGGGTTATGCAATATCGAATAGGGTAGCAAACGAATATCGAATCAAAGGCTAGAATACATATAAGGGATTTCACATATGCAAATATATGTGGATCAAATGACATAATAATCCTTTAAAGAAATGATAGAATATCTATACCGACAGGAAACGCAAACAAAAAAGTCAACAAAGCGTATCAAGACAAAAAGGAACACATATCGGATAACAATACGTTTCAAGATTGATAAATACGAAAGATGTCTATGATCACTTTGTAAGCTTTAATATGTGTAGACATAAGCATCAATTATTTATGATGAACACATTAAACTATTAAGCCATTAGGATCTTAGAATAAGATAATAACCACATAGATTAGATGAAAAGGTGCAACATACCGGAAGCTGAAGCGGATGTTGACATGATAAAAAGAACACCTTAAGCACAAACTAGTTTCTCTCCCTTGACCCTTTTTAGTGTAGAAAGCTTGATGGATAGCTAAATAATTCTACTTATGTGTATGTTAGGGTATGGAGAGGACTAGTTTATATAGGACTTTTGGGTGCATGACATCAATGAACATAAAATAACGGTCATAGACATGTTTTACCATTAAAAAGCCAATTCTATCATATTTGACTAATTTTGGGTTACATCATTATACACATTTAATGTATACTATCAATGATTTGACTAAGTTTCGGTAATCTCCATTAAACACATTAATGTATATTTAACGACAAATCAATATGGATGATTATGACATTAATAACATGTACATTTTAAATTCTCCCACTTGACCGTGATATTCCTTCATGTATAACATATTGCTTGATTAAAATCTTAAAACCGTTTTAACATCATATATTATCTTGACATAACAAGCTACATTGTGAGGATTATCACAATTTATGAGGTCATCATGTTTAGAATCATAAGTTATATAAACAACATACAGTCCACATACTTGTTATGATAACACATACATATTTCTTATTCAAACACAAATGCATGCATAATAACATAAAGAATAAGAAATGAAATCAGAAACATTTTATTGAGCTCAAGAGTGTTTAAGACATCATAACTAGTTATCAATACAACCAAGACCCAACCTAGGAACATGTTGCGTAAATGCCTTCGGTGGTGAAACCCTTTGGTAAGAAGATCAAATCATTTAAGTTTCGGTACTTTATGTTCGAGGTACACTCTTTGTTTTGAATTTCCTCTTTCACGATAAAGAACTTTATATCCATGTGTTTCGCACCCTTAGGGTACTTATCGTTCTTAGAGAAGAAAACTGATGCGGTATTATCACAGTACATTTTCAGCGGCTTGCTTATAGTGTCGACAACCCCAAGCCCAGAAATAAAGTTCCGCAGCCATAATGCATGAATAGTAGCCTCATAACAAGCTACGAATTCTGCTTCTATGATGGATGCATCAATGATAGATTATTTGGCACTCTTCCAGGAAATAGCTCTCTTTGAGCTAATGTAAACACATAGCCAACGTGACTTCTTCCATTATCCACGCATCCCAGTTATTATGAAGAATCTGGCATTATCCCAACCATTCCCAAGGGATAGACTTTTATAAGTAAGCATGTAATCATTTATTCCTTGAAGATATCTCAGTACTTTCTTTGCAGCTTTCTAGTGATTAATACCGGGATTACTTTGATATCTACTGAGCATCCCGATCGCAAACTAGATGTCGGGCATAGGTAGAAGCATGTTTTGTAGATTACATTAAGCTGTCCACAATGCAGCATATGGGAATGTTCTCCATTTCCTTTCATTCTACTCATTCTTTGGACATTGTTTAAGACTAAATTTATCCCCTTTTTGAATAGGGACAATACCATCTGAGCACTTATTCATATTAAATCTCTCAAGAGTTTTATCGATGTAGGCTTTTTGAGACAGTCCTAATAGACCTTGAGATCTATCATGGAATATTGAAATTTATCACATTAGGATGCCTCTACATCCTATATCTTTATTTCAAAATTCTTAAGGAGATTTATTATTTGTCTTGTGCATAAACCAAGTATTAGTCGCAAGCAAGATATCTCAAATATACAACAAAAATATAAATTGCTCCCTAACTGATCCTATTGCGATATATACATCGATCAACGATGATTTCTTCAAAATCGAAAGATGTAATGGTATCTTTGAACTTAATATACCATTGTCTAGAAGCTTGTTTAAGCCTATATTAATTTCTTTAATTTACACACCATCTTTTCTTTACCATCAATGGAAAACCCTTCAGGTTGTTCCATATAAACTTCTTCCTTAAGATTCCCATTCAGAAAGGTGGTTTTCACATCCATTTGATGTAGCTCTAGGTCAAAATGAGCCATCAATGCCAATATTATTCTCAACTGATCCTCTTTGAGATGGATTTGGTGAAAAAAGTACTAATTGTACATAACACCATTTTTCTGGAGTATAACCTTTTGGCTAAAGTCTAGGCATTTTATATCTTTATAACATCGACTCTCGCGCGGCTGTGTAGGTAGCGTCGCGTGTGTTGTGTCTTGTTGTGTTTGGTCTTTAAGACCCATTTACAGCCAACTCGTTTAGAACCTTCTAGCAAGTTTACAAGATCCCAGACTTTATTTTGAGCCATTGATTTCAACTCTTCTTTCATAGCATCAATCCACATTTCAAACTTATCACTTTTTATGGCCTGTGAAAAGGATACAGGATCATTATCAATGCCAATATCAAAATCTGTCTCTTGCAAGTAAACTATATAATCATCAGGAATAGCTGACTTTCTAACCCTTGCAGGTTTGTTTAGTGCTATTCCAACTGGTTCACTTGTTTGAGTTGGTAAGTTATTTTCTTCATGTGGTGTTTGTTCATTATTCAAATGTTTTTCTTGATTTTGAAATACAGGAACAACATCTGGTGTAGTTGTGGATTTATGAACATTCATGGGTGATGGATCATCATCCCTTATTTCGTGAATATCCATAACTTAATTTTTAACACTCCCAATAACTTCACCATTTTCCAAAAATATGGCATTGCCTGTTTCAATAACTCTAGAACTATGGTTTGGACAATAAAACCTATACCCTTTGGACTTCTCTGGGTAACCAATGAAGTAACCGCTAACGGTTCGAGAATCCAATTTCTTTTCTTGTGGATTGTAAACCCGTGCCTCTGTTGGACAACCCCAAACATGCAGGTGTCTCAGACTAGGTTTCTTTCCAGTCCATAACTCAAAAGGAGTTTTGGGAACTGACTTACTATGAACCCTATTTAACAGATACACTGCGGTTCTAAGTGCATATATCCACAAACTTTTGGGTAAAGAGGATTTACTTATCATACTCTTAGCCATCTCCATTAATGTTCTATTTCGCCTTTCTGCCACACCATTTTGTTGTGGCGTGCCTGGCATAGTATATTGAGCACATATGCCGCGAATTTCGAAGAACTTTGCAAAAGGACCAGAACACTATCCAGATTCATCATACTTTCTATAATATTCACCACCTCTATCTGATCTTACAATTTTCACTTTTTTGTCTAGTTACCTCTCAACCTCATTTACAAACACCTCGAGGGCATTTATAGATTGCGAATTTTCATGCAGCAAATAAACATAACCATAACGTAAAAAAATCATCTATAAAGGTGATAAAATATTTTTCTCCAGTAAAGGATAGGGTATCAAATGGTCCACATATATTAGTGTGTATAATTTTAAGGAGATCGTTGCTTCTTGTGGCACCTTTCTTGCTATGTTTGGTTTGCTTACCCTTAATGCATTCCACACATAAGCAAAAACCAATGAAGTCTAGATTTGGTAGAATCTCATTCTTCACTAATCTTTGTAATCTTTCTTTGGATATATGACCCAAACGTTTATGCCACAAGAAAGCAGAATTTTCATTCACCATACTACATTTCATTCCAACATTATGTTCAACAGTAAATAGAGATTCAGAAAAAACATCATCAAGTTTTAATTTATATAAATTAAAACGACCATTTCCACCACCAAAAGTATATCCACTAACATCAAGTCTCGGAATAGAAATTAAATTTCTAGAAATTGAAGGTACATAGAGAGTATTCATTAGATCCAAGTGAAACCCGGTATCTAACTTCAGTCTATAAGTCCCTACGCCTTCGATAGGAGCCTTCATTCGGTTCCCCATAAAGAGAAAGTTATTAGATAGGCTTATGGTTTGGATTGTAAGGAATCCCTGTATAATATTGGAAACATGAGTAGTAGCACCAAAATCAAACCACCAAGTATTAGAAGGAACTTCAGACAAATTTGATTCAAAGCATACAGAAACATAATGTATACCTTTCTTTTCGAACCAAGCCTTGCGCTTAGGACAATCCTTTTGGAAATGTCCCTCTTTCATGCAAAATTTGCATTTGTTGTCCATTTGTTCCTTCTTTTCAGCATTAACAACCTTCGAGGTTGTACCATGTTGTTTCTTCTTGAAGTTTTTGGCTTTAGGTTTGAGCTTCTTGTCAACTCCTAGATTCACCAAGTTAACGGAGTGAACTCTTTGTTTCTTTAGTCTTGCTTCCTCTTGAATAAGCTTACTGGATAGTTCATCAATATTCCACTTATCCTTTAATGTGTTATAATTGATGTGGAACAATCCATATTCAGAAGGAAGTGAATTCATAATGAATTATACCAAGAAAGAGTCATCTACATTCATACCGAATGTCTTACGTCTTGCTGCGGTATTAGTCATGTCAATGACATGTTGCTGCATACTCTTTGAACCATCAAATTTCATGGTGGTCAGTTCAGCCATAAGTGTCCCTGTTAGTGCCTTGTCAGCAAAACGAAACTTCTCTTCAACAAGCTTAAGAAAATCTTTAGCATTCTGATTTTCAATGCGAGGAAGAGTAGACTTAATGTTGTTGGCAATTGTCATCCGCATAAAGTTCAAGCAGAGTATGTTAGACCTTGTCCAAGCCTTATGGTGTGATTTTTGAGCCTTTGTACTAGCATTAGTAAGGTCAGCAGGCTTATCCTCTAGTAGCGCCAAGTCAAGATCCAAAGCACCTAAATGGAAACTGACTTGTTCGCTCCATTCGAAGAAATTCACACCGGTAAACAAGGTAACAGAAGAAGCTTGAGAGTGAAGGTTAATTGCTGCAAAAAATGTATATGCTTACTAATTAAAAACTCATACGAGATAAATAAATAAAATATATATTATTGGTCTCCTTTGGGTAAACACAACAATATATTATCATCATTATTATTAGAATGCAATAAAACTTTACAAGAAAAATAAAATAAACTTCGTCAAATATATAAGCATCTTTGGATAACTATATACATGTGACAAAAGTATATTATTTTTCTTCTTTAAGATTATTAGTTATAGAATAATAATTTTCCTTTAGGTAAAATTAATAATTTCTATCAACTAATAAAATATCTATAATAACATTTTATAAGACAAAATAAATCATATGACTAAATTTCAAAATCAATTCGGTCACTTTAGTGACTAACAAATTAATATCATCTTAATGTCATATAATAAATAACAAACTTTAATGAGAATTAATTGAGTTATAAAAGACATATGAATGTTACAAAATAATTATGAGTAACATAATCCTCAATTAATTTGATCATAATGTCATGCAATAAACAAATAGCTTTAATAGCAATTAATTGAGACGTAAAACATATAAATGTTACAAATAGTACATATTTCAAATTATGTAACATCAAATACTTGAGTATACCAATCAATGTAACTTTTAAACATTACTGTTACAAATAATTCTTGACACACACATTTGATTTTCAAGATTACGGATGTACATGACAAAAACTTTTGAAAAAGTTATTGATCACGCAATTTAAAATGACCTTTTCCATATCTTAAAGCAATTTCATACGAGTTATAAAGTAGATTCACGTAACATGCGATTATAAAGTATTACTCTTTAGTGCGGAAAAAAATAAACATCATTTCAATTATATATAACATGATGTCCAATTATTTTAAAAGGCTCATGATTCGAAACATATGTTAATCGCATGAGACGAAAAAGGTTGACTTGTATAAATCAGAAAAGTTGAAACTAAGATATTGTAACATTTCTCATTTTCAGGTCATTTCCCGACTCAATTAATTCCATTATTTAATTCTAGATTTTTACGCGTTCGCTTTTAATTATTATCTTATAGTTAAATCGCGTAAACTAAAAATCAACGTTCAACGTAAACGGACACCAAACAAGTTAAAGTTTACATCTAGCAAGTGTTATATGATTATTAAGAGTATAATTTATAACTTTTCCTATTTTATTTTTATTGGTTACGTAAAACGCTTACGTTTCACAATAAATTACATTTAGGCATACCCGGAAGCACCAATACCCATCTACACTCAAACCAATACCCACTTTCATACCTAATACACAAAAATTAACTCATTTCCTTATCTATAAACTAATAGAACCGGATCCAAGCAACCTACACAAAATAAAACACAAAACTCCCCACTAAGTCTTTCATTACAAGTTGTAACCTTACACTTATGTACCCTAAATCCCACATTACTAGAAATTGGCTTGTCAAGAGTACTTCCCCACCATTTCCAGCCGTGTATGGGTCTTGGGAGGAGGAGAGCTCTTTGCATTTGTACTTGAAACCACTAACACCCCATGGTTTGATTTAAGGTAGTATTAGGACTTCCCAAGATGCTATAAGTAGTAAGTCATAAGTAATCTAGTCATACACTCTTCCCTTACAAGAAAAATAAATTATACTCTCCATTTTATAAGCCAAAACCCACGGCATACATTAATAAAACTAGGGTTTCATCTAGCTTTTGGTTCTAAGGTATTCCAAGCATACAAGCATTCATTCTAAGTATATCTAAGGTGATACAAGGGTATTGGAAGCTTGGGTTTGTGATTAATCAAGGGTTGAAGCAAGAAGATATTTAGGGTTTCTTATTAGGGTTTTAATCTTGGGTTGGATTTCTAAGGTGTAAGCTTAAGTGTAGGCTTGTGTTCATCATTCCATATCTCTTCTATAAGGTCTAATTTAAGTATTTCATTTCCATTCATTCATTTAATTGTATCTACATGCTTGTTATAGCACTTCACATAAGTGTTTGAATTTTCTCTTTCTCTCGGGTGTATAATAAATTATAAAAACTATGAGAAACGGAAAATTAACGCTCATTACCTGTCATAGCATACAAATTAACATAGGCTTGTTAAATGATCAAACCTCCACCGCTAGGCGCTAGTACTAGTCATTACTATCAAAGAGGTCTTTAAAAAGGGTTGTGGGGTGTAGGTGTAAGATAACATAAATGGAAACGGAAACATATGGGATACATTTAGGGTGGCTTTTTGGGTGAATTTGGGTGAAAGGGTTAGCTAATTATTTATACTATACACGCGGGTTGGGTTGCTAAGCAAGACTCCGGACAAGATATACAAACTCTACAAAACTCTACATCAATCTCTTTATTTTTTTTCTTGACTCTTATTATAAACATAAATATAAGCAAATGGCAGCCCGCACATTTTTTTTTACTTTTTTATATATATCTTTTTTGTACACTTTTGCCCTGCCATTGCTTAAACATATAATACATCATAGGGGTTTATTGATACACCCCTACACTTGAACTTTTACATACTCGATAATTATAATCTAACTAATGACCCGACTTGAGGTGGATCAACATAACATAGAGCTTATTGAGCTCTATTGGAGGTAATAAATTACTTCTTCCCTAATTCTTTATGAAGATGAATAATACCATGAATTCCCAATCGTCCCAAAACTGTATTTACAAGGATAAGGACTTAGCAACCGTGTACTCAAATAATTAACTTGGGTTAAAACAATAATGTACTAAAGCGAGTACATACAAGGTAGGCTAAGGCGATTTGGGTGTAACAATTGGTTTAAGGATGATACGAGAACCGTGAAAAGGGATAGGCTCTGAGAGGTGTACTAGGGGTATCCTGCACTAAAAATGAGTGCATGGCAAGGGTGTGGGATAGTTATAGGATTGAGGTGACCATCATAACAATTACAGGTTTTAAACATGGGTTAATCCTAGTGCCTCTTTATCTTCAAATCCTAGTTCTCCTATGCAGTCTCGAGATGCATCACAAAAACAAGTTCTAGAATTTAATACACTATCGGTCACTCATATAATTTTAAACTGATACCAATGCTCTAGAAAAGCCGGCAAAACCCAAACATACACATCCATAATGACATAATAGACACATATGACTGCATTTGAACATTAACTCGAATAAGCTAAAGGTAAAATTATCTTGGGTATCAATGATGGATACCTGAATTCCTATAGATCTAAAGGCGAACCTCACATTTTTGGGGTTGAAATTTGAGGGTTTTTGTGCTAGTCATATAAATTCATATCCATGAGACACTATTAATACTCAGTTTTTGTCGGTATGTGTTATAAAAAAAATTAATTTTGGTTAAATTACCGGTTTATTTATTTTCAATATATTACCCATCATTTTAAGGACAAAGCAAATAACAATTGAAGGAATAGTTTCTAAGGCTTATTCCCCCTACACTAAGTTAAACTTGTCCAATGTTTGTATAAGTACCCCGTAAAACAAATAAAGGGAAAAAGAAACAAGTAAAGAAACTAGTAACTCCCATGGTTTCTCCAATAATGGAGACGAAAACCAATGCAAAACTGGTAAATCGCCTCCAAGATCGCAATGAAGCTTCCTAAGAACTTACAAGCTTCTTCTCATCAAATATAACCTGTAAATCAAAGACAAAGACAACTACACCTGGCATAAAATCGGCATAAACAACGAAACTTTTAGGGTTGACTCTATAAAAGCAGTAAAGATAGGATGAGAGTGATGATGTAATCATAGGTTTATGCAAGTTTATAAAAAAATTATGAATTTTAAATGTTGTACAAATTATTTTTTGAAAATACTTGAAAAAATTTAAATTTTCCTGTAGCTGGGCTCACGGCGCCGTCAGGATAAATCCTGACGCCGTCGCCAGCAACTGTGTTTTTTTTGAAAAATTTCCTACACGCGATTATATAAGTTATTTCCTGTATGAATTATTGCATGAACCCTGAGATTTGTCATTACAATCATATGACTCGAAACTGACGCGAATTAATCTAAACAATTTATTTAATATGTTTGAATTGGTTCTTAAAAACCGGATAATTTTTCCCCTACACTTATTTTATGCAAAATACCTTTGATTGTCAATAAGACGAAGTTAAAAACAAAACAAAGCATGATTACAAAAATAATTCAAACATAAAAGAATTAATGATAAAGAATTAAAACACAAGACACTCCTAAATGCGGGAAAATAAAATATTGGGTTGCCTCCCAAAAAGCGCTTTTCTTTATTTACGAGTCTTGTAGCTAGACTCGAAGTCACACGTCCTTACGTGATTTCTCCTTTGTTTCTTTTGGCCTTCATGACTATCAAGCTTCGAATGGCTCTGCACACATTTTTATCATACTTGTATTCGGGTCCTAATTCTAAGCTATCCAAGTAGTGGGTTTTTTTACTGTTATCATCGTCACTTTCTATGACAAAAGGAGGTATGCGATCGGTTTTTATGTCCATAAAATCTATGTGTTTGAACATTTCCATTTTGTGAGGCATTTTAAAACACAATCTTTTCTAGTCTTTTTCAAACACGACTGTTCCTTTCCTCATATCGTACACGAGCCTGATCGTTTCCACAAATAGTTTTCTGAACACTACCGAGCCTAGGTCATGATCTATGACGCTAGTAGTGTCCTCAAGCATCATGAAATCGCATTCGTAAGTGAAGTTCCCAACAAAAACTTTTAACCCCTAACTCTCCCCATAAAATTAGCAATTTTCTTGGGGTTTTTTGGTTATCTTTCTATTCTAACCTACTACTCACTGATCCAATTAAAATGAGTCTGGACATTACATTACCAGTGATTCTACATCTAAATATGCTTGATTTTTATCAAAGTGACCAATCATACAAGAAAACTTTACGTTATTCAAGTCCCCGGTCCTAATCTTGGCCTTTATCCATGGGGGTCAAGGATTTTTCAAGAGCCATTCGTGATACCCTAGTTTTCCTTCATATAGAGGACAAACCCGAAATGTTCCAGGTTATCTTCCTCTTCTTCTTCGGTTTCTTCTTTAGTTTCTTCTCTAACTCTTCTACGCTTTTAACTGTCAACTCATAATCCTTGTACTCGGTTGCACTGGACTTTCGACTTTTTTAGCTTCATCTTCCTTGTTATAGAATAATGCTTGAATTAATGAAATAAACACTTTTGGAGGATAGGGGTTTCTATTTTGTTCTGCCAAGGATGATTGAGACAGATATTTTGGGGAGAGTAACTTTGATGGGCTTTTGATCCCCTTACCTCGAAGTTCTTCTTTTGTAGGGTAGTCGGTGGACGCAAAATTTATTTGAGCCGTAGGGTTTCCAGCAGTGTTACGAGTGGGCATATCATCAAGCTTTTCAGAAACGGCCTTCCACAAAAAGAGTTAATTTACTAAGACTCATCTTGTAGTTGTCCAAGAAAGCACTGAGGCAAACAGGTCTTTCTCTCTTGATGAGAGTCAAAATCAATTATTGCCTTCTCAAGCTTCATTTGGTAACTAGATGAGTAGGTAGAGAACGAGTCATTCCATGGCTCGTGAATGTTTGGGCGTGTGCACAGTTAAAGTTCGGCTTCTCCTTCCAAGCATTGGCGGCTTTGTTAAAGCTTCTTGGTCCTTGGTTCATAGCGAATTGCTTACCTCTCGCTTCATCGGTATGCGAGGATGCATAATCGACAAAATCTTACTTGGGATTTTCCATGCAGTAATGAGTGTCGTGGGAATCACTGCAGATCTCACATGAAGAAGTGATTTTGTTCACTTGAATAGGTTGCTTAGGAACAAGATGAGCTTCCATCAAGAGTTGGACTTAATTTTCGAGCTCGATGAGACGACGGTCGGATGTACTCGGGACTTCTTGAGGCAAAGATATTTCCTTGACCGGTTTAGCGAAGTACCTTGGGTCGTTCCAACTTTCATTGTCATAGAGGGTGAGGTCCTCTAATAATGCCCAGGATTCTTTGGCGTTTCTGTCACGAAGCTTACCACCGGCCGATTGGTTAATGGCTCGTCTTGTGGCGGGATTGACATGGTCATAAAAGATTTGGGCTTGGAGCCAAAGGTCGATGCCATGATGAGGGACTTTTCAGAGTAAGTCCTTGAAATGAGTCCATGCTTCAGAAAGAGACTCTCCTTGATGTTGTTGGACATAAGGATGTCAGTGCAGAGTTTTGCAGTCCATCTCGGTGGAAAGAGTTGAGCAAGGAAACGAGTAGTAAGATCCTCCCACGTGGAGATGGATCCTGCTAGAAGACGTTCAAGCCAATTGCTAGCTTGATCGCGAAGGTAAATTAAAATAAACGCAGGAGCGTTTCTTTTCCCTAATGCAACATCAAGATCTAGTCGTGGTGGGGGTGGTGTAGTCCACAAAGTTTTAAGAAATCCTTGAGATGTTTGTTTAGATCCTCGTACCGAAGTCCGTAGAATGAGCATCCGTTTTGCACCAACTGGATGGTGTTGGATCAAAGAGGTATCACATTGTTCCCTTCAAGGAGCTCAATGGTGTTCCTATAGCCCTCATGCTATGGGGGGGGGGAGAGGGGGGGGGGTCCGGTAATCTCCAAAGTAGTACGATAGGAATTGTCATCTCCAATGGAGGTCACGAAAAGGATTAACAAATAAAAGATAAAACAAAGAAAAGATAGACAAAAAGAAAGCTAATAATCAAAATTAAAAATATCACTTGAAAGGAATCAAGCGAGTTAGAACCAAAGTTAAACACTGTCGGAACCTAACTATTCCCTACGCAACGACGCCAAAAACTTGATGCGGTTGTCGTTACACTTCAACAAGAAGTTTTACAACTCCCTAGGCAGTGCACCTAATCGTTGTAGTGTAGTATAGGCAAGACTCATGGGTTGTTGTCGTTCTCTAGGGGAATATGTTAGGAAGGCTCGATTAAGATCAATCAGAGGTCTACGGGGTTAAGAGAGGATTCTTTTTCTATTTTTATATTTTTATGAAAGCGGTAAAATATCATTGGTTTGAGAGGTTGGTTTGTTTAACTAATTAAGCTAAATATAATCTAATCTACTGGTGATAACTTTATAATAAAAAGGTGTATTTACTTAATCATGTACTACTCCTTAGATTGCTTCTCCTAATCATGTTGCTTTGTCACACTTGTGATAATCTGTATAAGTATTTTCTAAGTCATGAACGAATTACACGAACCCGCCGTCTATTTAATATTCCGTTAAGGCAACGCACAAGTAAGGTAGTATGAAGACTATTATAAGGCCCCTTAGAGTATATTAAATGCAATTGAAATTTCTTAAGAGGGATCAACCATATTAGGGGTAAGGTAGTATGATGACTGTTACCGATGGTATCTATTCTACACACTCGCGTTTCCCTAGACGTCTATGCCAATTTAATATCTTTTGGCTAGTTTTCTAAAGCCTAATGCGCACATCCATCACAAGAAGCAAAATTAAAAGGATCTACAATCTAAGTTTCATATAACCATAAGTAAATCCAAGGGAGGGTTTAGCCTAGCATGTTATAAAAAAAGCAAAAAATATAAATCAATCAAATAACACATAGACATATTGAATGATTAAAGATAAACAATCTTACTTGATTAAAAGATGGATTAAAGGTAGTTACAATAGGGTTTTGAGGCTCTAAAGACGACCTAAAAGCTGCTAGAATGATTAGGGTTCGTCTCCCAAAAGTTATACAAAGTTACACACTAAAAACCCTAAAATCGGTTTTGTATATATAGGAAAAACGACGTGACGGCGTCGCTTTGATGCCATGACGTCATCGCCACGTCGATGGTTCTAGATCCTCTTTAAGGCGGCTACGCTCTAACACCGTCACAAAATCCTCGACGCCGTCACTTTGAAAATCACAACGCCGTCTCCATGCTCTGTATGCGTGGTTCTTCAAGATACTTGGTGTAGAGCCGTAGTCTTGTCTGTTTCTTCTCCAAATGAGCCCAAGTCACGTGTATTTCCTCTAAAGTCATCCAATGCTAAACACCTAAAAAAAAAAAAAAAAAAAAAAGAAAAAAGAAAATAAAGAAAGTAAACGATTAAGCACATAATCTGGGCATATTTACATGATTTAGGGGGTTAAATGACCTCGAAATAGTGTATAAAATGACACCTCATCATTAATCTTACTTAATGTCATATAATAATTAAATAGCTTTAAGGGAACATAAATTTTATGACTATAAATTAGAAATTAACTTGGCCACTTTGGTGACTAACAAATTAATCTCACTTAATGCTATATAATAATTAAATAGCAACCATGGTAATCAATGAAGATTAAAACATACGAAAGTTACAAACAATAGATATTTCAAGTTATGTAACGTCAAATGCTTAAATGCAAGAAATAAATGACTAACTTTAAAAGCCATCAATTGAGATTTAAAACATACGGATGTTACAAAAGACAAAAGTACAAATTTTGTAACATCAAACGTTCTTAAATATTGACATAATCATGATAGTTAATTTACTTAAATATATGAAAAAGTAACGAGTTGATAGTCACAAGAGTTAAGCCCTTTAACTTAAGCATGTCAGTAATGTATTTAAAGATATACTCTTTTAAATACGAACATAACTACAAATTCATGTCTTTTATTTTACTTATTAATTTTGTGTCAAATATATCAAAATCAAAAGAAACATAAAGAACAACAATAAACACAACAATACTATCATGTGAATTTATTTCATCAATTCAATATGTAATGTTCTTTTTCTTCTATCCTTACATCAAATATCATTTTATTCATACCCATAAAATACTTGCAATGCGTCTTAAACAAAAGTAGCTATTCACTTATACAATTATTCATAATCATAGAAAGCATAGAGTAAAATGCATATTAATCGAGGTTTATGTAGCATACGATTTTAAAGTACTTTTGTATTTTAAACGACTCTTTTAGAGGTCGTTCTCATATCTTGCGCTATTGATCTATGAAGTAACGCTCCCGGACTCATTATTCCGCTGCGACCCAATTTGGAGGTGTTACAGATATGTTGTCAAAAGCTCATAAACTCAAAATGGATTATATTACATTATCTTAGATACAATTAAAATATCATTTTTGGCATGGCAAGTATTCATAACTTTTATTAATTTCAAATACTGTCAGAACATCATCATACAATTTACGGACAAAACATAATAAACCAAATTCATGATCAAACAAAATAACGGTCTATAATAGGTATATATCTTAATAAGCTAAGAATTATTATCTTATTCAAAACCTTGGCTCTGATACCACATGTAAGCTTTAATATGTGTAGACATAAGCATCAATTATTCATGATGAACACATTAAACTATTAAGCCATTAGGATATTAGAATAAGATAATAACCACATAGATTAGATGAAAAGGTGCAACATACCGGAAGCTGAAGCGGATGTTGACATGATAAAAGGAACACCTTAAGCACAAACTAGTTTCTCTCCTTTGACCCTCTTTAGTGTAGAAAGTTTGATGGATAGCTAAAATAATTCTACTTGTGTGTATGTTAGGGTCAGGAGAAGACTAGTTTATATAGGACTTTTGGGTAGCATGTCCATCAATGCTATCATATATAATGGTCATAGATATGATTTACCATTAAAGAGCATTTATCATGATTTGACTAAGTTTGGTAAGACCATTAATACACATTAATATATATGTAACCAATAATTCAATATGGGATGATTATGACATTAATAACATGTCACAATATTACACACTTATCTAAACTGCTTATATAATCATTTATCAATGGAATAAACAATTGCTAAAAAAGATAATTAATTTAGTTAAAATAACTAATTTAAGATGATAGGGAAACTTAAAAGGGAAGATAACAGGATAGAGAGTGCAATACGTGTTTATTATATTCATTTAAGCATAGATGAGGGATTAAAAGATGACTAAAATATGTCGAAGTTATATCAGGCTATTAAAAGCAGTAAAGAATCAATGTCTCTATCTACTTTTATCCTCTTTAACAAAACGTTTTTAGTTTTTGTTTTTTATACACTTAACATTTTACTAATATCAAGTCTATTATTTTGTACTGAGATTTTTATTAATAATCCTCTATTAGATTATCTATAACGTCATGTTTTTCCAAAAATGATTATCTTCGGCATCCGAGTATACAGTTCGAGTACATAGTTGTATCAGTTAAAAAATGTTGTATCATTGTTATAATATGAAGACTAATTGTTCAAAATTAGTATTATTAAGGGGATCTTAGCATTTCGTTTTTTAGTTGTATCCTTCGACTAACACATTTCTTATGTCGGAACCAAGTCGTGAGGATCCGCTTTGTGAAACATGTTATTTGACACAAATAATAAAATGCTGTTATTTTAAATAGTTGTATTTCATTTCTACATGTTGCTGAAATATGTTATTTGACACACAAATACTAATCTTTAAAGTAACAGCATGAAATACGTGACCTGTAGAAATGAATTATGAACTCTGATTAAAATGCGTTTTGGAATGCCGCTGATTAAAATGTTATATGTAGTGCCACTTAAAAAGTGAAAATATGTTATTTGTGTGTCAAATAGTAAACACGTGACCTGTGCTTTCCAATTATTTCGGCAGACTTAATGCTTAAACCTCATAAGTGAACAATAGCAGTGTCATAACCGATGTAAATCGGTAGCATTTAGATATTGTTGTGCAGACCCACATAATTTAATATCATAGTTGTTGGTGATTTTAGTGTCATCAACGGCCATTTAGGTAATGACGATTTACTAGAGACTAATGAGATTTCATACTTAGCTTGGATACGAGTTAGGGAAGTGTGAAGTACACACTCGTTGAGTTAATATGTTTTCGACCATGACAAAATTACAGTAGCAGTACAAAGTTGTTAGTACTGCTAGCACTTAGTTTTCCACTAGCAGTACTAAGTAGTTAGTACTGCTAGCACTAAGTGCTGGCAGTACTAAGTTGGTTTACTATATTTTTCAACAAAATTACAGTGGCAGTACTAAGTTGTTAGTACTGCTAGCACTTAGTTTTCCACTAGCAGTACTAAGTAGTTAGTACTGCTAGCACTAAGTAGTTAGTACTGCTAGCCGTGTAACTGTTGAAAACAGTTGTGAAAGTTAGTTTTAACCAACTTTAACTGCTTAACTGTCATCTAGAATCTGTTTTATTGACAGATTGATTAGTCTCATTGAATAAAATGAAAATACACATACAATTCCTTCATTGTTCTTGATTTATGATTCTTGTGCCTAGAACATAAATTGCTATACTCCTTACATTATCCCGATAGAGATTTCGTGCAACCCAGACATTGATAAGGGTCGAAATACTTTATACGGAAAGTGGACTTTTACATGATATAAGCGAGTTATCTAGGATTATCACACACACCCTAAATAACTAACAAACGTATAAAGTATTTTTGTGATCATGGCTGAAAATACGGTGAAGGATATGACAACGAACTTTGGGAAATTGGACAAGTTTGAGGGGCATGACTTTAGACGATGGCAGAAGAAGATGCACTTCTTGTTGACAACGTTGAAGGTGGTTTATGTGTTGACTATACCGATGCCGGAATTGTTGGAAGATGCAACAGTGGAAGCAATAAGGATAAGGGTGACTACATATGCAGGGGGCATATATTGAATGGTATGTCTGATTCTCTTTTTGATGTATATACGAATGTTAAATCGGCTAAGGAGTTGTGGGATTCACTTGAATC